>APFE031135175.1:0-22350 GCA_000404065.3 Pinus taeda
CGCTTAACTACTTAAGCACAGCAATCTTAAATGATTCAATATCTATGTCTTAAAAATACAGTCATCTATATGTTTGGTTTTTAGACATAGAGCATCAAAAGCTACGCTTTAGAGCTCAATAGATTCCCGGGATAGTCTCATTTACTTATATTTCTGTCAATAGTTCCAGCCTTTCGCCTATCACTAGTGTTATTTACAAATCATTCACTCATCCCATTTATCTATTTCTGGGAAACTGGTCCCATTACCCCCAGTCGGAGCCACTATCCCAAACGGAAAAGGAGTTGTACTAAGGTCCGGACCGGGTTGTTTCCCCAATGTTGTTGCAGCGATTTTCGAGGCCTCAAGCTGTCAGAAAAGTATCTACTTGATTAAGATCTAATTAGTGGAAAGGAGATTGGTTGACGGAGAAATTCTTGATGATTGATTGATGTTCATGGATCCAGTCTGAAAATTTATGAAATGTGGTCCCTAGAAGAAAGAGAAGGTTGTAGCCTTCTGTAGGCCATCACCTACGTACTGGTATCTAGGCTAGTGCAAGAGCTAAAGGGGGTTGTAGCTCCCTTCCAGGAGAAACTGGAGAACAAGAGAGGGTTGTAGCTCTCTGCAGGTTGCAGCCTGTGTACTGGTAAAGGACTGCACCAGTACATTGTAAAAGGAGTTTTCTAATTTAAAAGAAGATAGAGACGAATTGCAGTAGGTGGTTTCACCCACATTGGGTTTCCACCTTATATCTTGTGTTCTTGTGCGTGATTGTCTTTCTGCTCTGTTTTACTGTCTCTAGTTACTGGTTATTTGATTCTGCATCACAGATTAACAATCATCATCAAAAAGATAAAGTAAATTAAAAGTTTGCTTTTTATACGCGGTTTTTCTTCTGCATAGTTTTCTTTGTATACGCGGGTTTAACTAACTGAAGTAGCGTATATCATTTGTTTTGGAAAAGGAATATTTGACTTGATAATACTGATTCACCCCCCCTCTCAGTATTATTTCCAACAGTAAACAGATGCAGTAAGAACAAAATAAATCAACACACATAAGCAGCACAAATGAACACCAATATTTTTCAGGTGGAAACAAAATGTGGGAAAAAACCACTGTTGCTATCGTCTCAGTCTTCAAGCTTCTTATTAAAAAGTGCAGGAATCTACTTGTTGAAGACTACAACCTTCACTTGTTTTCCAGCTTCTACTGGAAGGGAGCTCCAACCCCCTAGCTCTTGTACTAGATTATATGATTACTAGTACGTAGGTGCTAGCCACATAAGGCTACCACCTTCACTCTTTCTCCAAGGACAACGTTTCATAAATTTTCAGGCAGGATACTCCTGGTACACATCAACACAATATGTAGACCAGGTTTCATCAAATTTTTAGATTGGACCCATCAGTAACATTGAGGCTCAAAATCAATCACCACTGCAATATAACCATCAAATCCAATTGCATCAACCAATCACTGAAACCCATCAACTCTTAAGCAAAACACAATCAATAAATCTGAACAGTCAGATCACTATCACCAGAACACAAAGCTAAAACCAAAACACTACATCAATAGCCAGAACACACTGCAACCTCAAAAACCATATGTCAAAATGTATATGCTACTTCAATGAGGACAACCTGCATGTATACGCCATTTTCTGTAACCCAACTTGTGTATACCTCTAAAGATACTGAATCATAAAACTTTTGAACCAAACACTGTACTAACCAAAGACATTTTGAATATCTACTATCATATTATGGAGTTCTAAACATATAGCAGAAAAGATCACCCTTCTTACTCAATCAATCAGTCAGCCAGACTCAATCTCCTTATACAATTAATTTAACTTTAGATCTAATGAAGACATTGTTGACAAATAGTAGTAAAACAGCAGCACTGATCAGATAGATCAGTCATTTCTGAACAACAAGTCCTTCCTCTCCATAGACTACTTGGAAGTGTCAAATCTGTGTATACGCGCCTTCACCGAGGCGAGCCTGTGTATAGATCTACAAATAATGATTTATAACTTCGCAACTTTTCAGTATACCCAGATCATATCATTTAAAGGATAAAACATGTGTTAGCACTCAAATCTAGCCTATCCACTATCACATCATACAATGATAAGTCATTTCAGGTCTCATGATCTGGATCCAACATTGTATCCAAGGGTGCACAAGATGTTTCATATCTATATCATAACCATAAGGCTTACAACACAAAATATACTTCAGATAGAAGTATTCATGAAAAACCCCTTTTCACTTGCACATCTAGCCCTTTGATTTTCTCCTCCTTATATACTTAGAGCCTTTGTCAATACCATGCACCAAAACAACACTTAGGACCTATGGTATTCTTAGACGGGATCAAGTAATTATTATTCCACTCAATATTGTGGGCTAATACCATGGTATGGACCCTTGGTATTCTTTAACCTTAATTTTCCATCCCATATGCGCTTTTCCTTCTATGAAACTGCATGCATACATATACGCGCCTTCTATTCTATGAACCCCACGTGTATATGTGACTTGGACAAGGTTAAACATCATATACAACTTAAAACATTCTCTTTCCTCAATTTCTTGATTCTGATCTATAATCCTTTGTCCCATCGTCTTGTTCTTCTGTGTCATTACTCTTTTACCTCTTAATTGACCTATTACAATGTGAGTTTCCATCATGCATCACTTTATCATTTCTGAACTGACCTGTGGATACATCTAATTATCATATATGTGAATTATCATCAAGGACAACACCTGTACCATAATGCCAACAATCTCCCCCTTTGGACTTGATGGCAACCATATTGGTGTTTATCACTTCAAGCTGTAGAACCTGTTAGATATATTAAACAACACCAAGATACTCTCCCCCTTTGACATCAAGGGAAAAGGGCAGAACAAGATATTGTCCCTCTTTGTACATGCTGAGATATTGTCCATGCTCCCCGTGAGCACATGCAGAGTCTGCATATATATATATATATATATTAAAGAATAACATGACTCTATAACTCAATCATGTGAGTATGACCTTCCTATCACTAATGACTCATACATACATCAATCACCCAACCTAGTGGGGATATATCAAATGTTCATATATGACTGAAAATTGCAATTATTACATCATCCTTCCCATGAATAGTGGGGGTACAAATCACATCATGTGTCCAAAAGGACTCATCCATAATAGACTATGACAGAAAGAGACATATTATTGCACCATAGGTCTTTACATGACCTTTTCATCAAATGACATTAGTAACAGAGACCATAACTGAATTCAGCAACCATGATGCCAACAATGCATAATATTTTGAAGGCTAATGCTCCCCCTGAACATGTGCTACCTATGCATTGTCAACAATTCATTCATCAAGGCATCTTCATCAATCAAATAACCATCAATGAGAAAAGCATATCAATATACTGTATCCATCAACATCAGATAGAACAGGCATGTCAGAAACTAATTTTGAGTCTAACCCACTATTTTTCTATCAGAAAAACACATACACTACTTTCGGCACCTAAACTCGCGTATATACGCGACTCTGATTCATGAAATCTGTGTATAGAAAACAATCCTCTAAATCTGAACAAACTGGTTTTAAGAGTAGGATGAGGGAGAAACAACTCCCAGCTTTTGTCTAAGATATTCAAATGATTCTCTGGGAAGAGTTTTAGTAAATATATGAGCAACCTGATCTTTGGAGGGAACATACACTAATTTAACCTTTTGTTCAAGCACTTGTTCTCATAGAAAGTGGTAATTAATGGGTATGTGCTTGGTCTTGGAGTGCATAACAAGATTTTTGGAAATACTAATCGCACTTGTATTGTCACATTAGATGGAGATGGGTGGAGAACATTTAATTTGAATATCTTGTAATGCTTGCATCATTCAGAGAAGTTGTGTGCGGCAAGATGCAGCAGCCACATATTCTACTTTCGTTGTAGATAAGGCAATCGAACTTTGTTTCTTGCTTAACCAAGATATTAATCGTGATCCCATATAAAATGCACCTCCATGAGTGCTTTTTCGGTCATCAACATTTCCAACCCAATCCGCATCTGTATATGCATGAAGGGTGAGATCTGTATCTTTAGGATACCATAGACCAAAATCTTGAGTTCCTTGGAGATATTTGAATATTCTCTTTAATGCCTGAAGATGTGATTACTTCGGATTGGCTTGGAATCTTCCAACAATTCCTACCGCATGCATGATATCTGGTCTGGTACCTGTTAGATAAAGTAGACTTTCAATCATAGATTTGTACTCTAGTTGATTCACTGTAGGAGAATCATCATTAGAACTGAGACCACATCCCGTTATCATTGGAGTACATACTGGTTTGGAATCTTCCATTCCGTACTTCTTCAAAATCTGCTTGAGATATTTAGTTTGTGAGAGAAAGATGCCATCTTTTGTTTGTTGCACTTGTAGACCAAGAAAATAGGTTAGTTCTCCAAGCAAAAACATTTCAAATTCTTGTTGCATAACAAAAGCAAATTTTTGACTCATAGATTCTCCATTAGTGCCAAAGATTATATCATCAACATAAACAACAATAATTAGCAGTTTATCATTCTCAATTTTTGTATATAAGTTGTTGTGTGGATCCTTTTGTGAAGCCTTGTTGTTGAAGATATTTGTCAAGATGATAATACCATGCCCTCAAAGCTTGTTTAAGTCCATATAAAGCCTTTTTGAGTTTGCATACAAGATTTGCATCATTTCCCATAATGAATCCTTCTGGTTGTTCAACATATACTTCTTCTTCTAGATCTCCATTAAGAAATGCATATTTTACATCCACTTGATAAACTTTAAATTTTTGAAAACTTGAAAGAGCAAGAAACATTATTATGGCTTCAAGTCTAGCTATAGGTGCAAAAGTTTCTTCAAAGTCTATACCTTCTTGTTGAGAACACCCTTTCCAAACAAGCCTTGCTTTATTCCTAATGACCACTCCATTTTCATTCAACTTATTCTTGAATATCCATTTTGTCCCTATAACATTTTTATCATGAGGTCTAGGAACTAATTCCCAAGTATCATTATTTTCAATTTGGTCAATCACCCAACCTAGTGGGGATATATCAAATGTTCATACATGACTGAAATTTGCAATTATTACATCATCCTTCCGATGAATAATGGGGTTACAAATTACATCATGTGTCCAAAAGGACTCATCCATAATAGACTATGATAGAAAGAGACATATTATTACACCATAGGTCTTTACATGACATTTTCATCAAATGATAATAATAACTAAGACCATAGCTAAATTCAGCAACCACGATGCCAACAATGAATAATATTTTGAAATCTAATGCTCCCCCTAAACATGTGTTATCTGTTCATTGTCAATAATTCATTCATCAAGGCATCTTCATTAATCAAATAAACATTAATGAGAAAAGCATATCAGCAAACTGTATCCATCAACATCACACTGAACATCCATGTAAGAAACTGATTTTGAGTCTGACCTGCTGTTTTTCTATCAAAAAAATACATACGCTACTTTCAACATAGAAACTCGCATATATACATGACTCGAATTCATGAAATCTGCTTATAGAAAACAATCCTCTCAATCTCAACAAACTAGTTTTAACAGCAGGATGAGGGAGAAACAACTACTATCTTTTGTCTAAGATATTCAAATGCTTCTCTAGGAAGAGTTTTGGTAAATATATCAGCAACCTAATCTTTGGAGGGAATATACTCTAATTTAACCTTTTGTTCAAGCACTCATTCTCGTAGAAAGTGGTACTTAATGGGTATGTGCTTGGTCTTGGAGTGCATAACAAGATTTTTCGAAATACTAATCGCACTTGTATTTTCACATCGGATGGAGATGGGTGGAGAACATTTAATTTGAATATCTTGTAATGTTTGCATCATCCTGAGAAGTTGTGTGGAGCAAGATGCAGCAGCCACATATTCTACTTCGGTTGTAGATAAGGCAATCGAACTTTGTTTCTTGTTAAACCAAGATCCTAATCGTGATCCCATATAAAATGCACCTCCACGAGTGCTTTTTCGGTCATCAACATTTCCAGCCCAATATGCATATGTATATGCATGAACGGTGAGATTTGTATCTTTAGGATACCATAGACCAAAGCCTTGAGTTCCTTGGAGATATTTGAATATTCTCTTTAATGCCTGAAGATGTGATTACTTCGGATTGGCTTGGAATCTTCCAAAAATTCCTACCACATGCATGATATCTGTTCTAGTACCTATTAGATAAAATCGTAGATCTGTACTCTAGTTGATTCACTGTAGGAGAATCATCATTAGAACTGAGACTACATCCTACTACCATTGGAGTACATACTAGTTTCGAATCTTCCATTCCATACTTATTCAGAATTTGCTTGAGATATTTAGTTTGTGAGAGAAAGATGCCATCTTTTGTTTGTTGTACTTGTAGACCAAGAAAATAGGTTAGTTCTCCAAGCAAAGACATTTCAAATTCTTGCTACATAATAGAAGAAAAGTTTTGACTCATAGATTCTCCATTACTGCTAAATATGATATCATCAACATAAACAACAATAATTAGAAGTTTATCATTCTCAATTTTTGTATATAAGTTTTTGTGCAGATCCTTTTGTGAAGCCTTGTTGTTGAATATATTTGTTAAGACGATAATACCATGCCCTCGGAGCTTTTTCTAGTCCGTATAAAGCCTTTTTGAGTTTGCATAGAAGCTTTGCATCATTTCCCATAATGAATCCTTCTGGTTTTTCAATGTATACTTCTTCTAGATCTCCTTTAAGAAATGCAAATTTTACATCCATTTGTTAAACTTTGAATTTTTGAAAAATTGAAAGAGAAAGAAACATTCTTATGGCTTCAAGACTAGCAACAGGTGCAAAAGTTTCTTCAAAGTCTATACCTTCTTGTTGAGCATACCCTTTACAAACAAGCCTTGCTTTATTCCTAATTACCTCTCCATTTTCATTCAACTTATTCTTGAATGTCCATTTTGTCCCTATAACATTTTTATCATGAGGTCTAGGAACTAATTCCCAAGCATCATTCTTTTCAATTTGGTCAATTTATTCATCCATGGCCTTAACCCAACATTCATCTTTGCTAGCTTGATTTACATTTTGTGGTTCTATGGAGGATAATAAGGCTAGATAACTAGAATATCCTACAAGAGTTATTCTTGTTTGTACTCCAAACCCCTTTTCTCCTAGAATTTGAGATTTTGGATGATTCTTTTGAACGTACCTAGATGGAGCCTTTTCCCTATCAGATGTATCTTCTTCTGATGCTTCATTGGTTTCTTCCTTTATTTCATTTCAATTTGATACAGGAAAGTATTCAATGTCTTCATTATTACCATATTCTTTTGTTGATATCACTTGTTTCGGATTTCTGCATGCTTCATCGATTACAACATCAATGCATTCAACAATTTTTCAAAGTCTAATATTATAACATTTGTATCCTTTACTTCTAGATGAATAACCAAGAAATATTCCTTCGTCTGCTTTGGTTTCAAACTTACCAAGTTTTTCATCAGTCTTTTTGATGAAACATTTTCTTCCAAAAACTCTAAAGTCTTTTACAGTGGGAAGCTTACCATACCAAAGTTCATGTGGAGTTGTATCACTATTTACACGTACATGAGCTTTGTTGAGAATATTTATTGCAATATGTGCATATTCACCCCAGAAGGTGTCAAAATTTCCAAACTCATCAAGCATAGCTCGAGCCATTTGTTGAAATGTTCTATTCATTCTTTCCACCACGCCATTTTGTTGAGGAGTTCTGGCAACAGAGAACTGTCTCTTTACTCCATGTTGTTCACAAAATTCAAAGAATTCCTCTGATATGAATTCTCCTCCCCAATCAAATCTGTGACATTTGATTTTTAGATCTAATTCATTTTCAGCTAAAGCTTTGAAGACCTTAAACTTTCAAATGCTTCATATTTATGTTTTAGTAACCTAATCCAACACATTCTAGAAAAATCATCAATGAATAAAATGTAATATTCTTCTCCACGATGTGACTTTTTCCTTGTTGGTCCAAGGGTTACTTGTTGATCTTTCTTTGGCATTCAATTGAACTCTGGTTTTCTTACTGAATTGACATGGTTTGCAGATGGTACTTTCTGGGATGATAATATCTAGAAGATCATGAACAACCTTGAGCCTGCATGATTTTTTTATTTGAGAAAATCTTAGATGCCCCAATCTTTTGTGCCATAACCAGTTCTCTTTTATTTTTCTTAGATAACATTGTTCTTGACCTCCTTCTAGTATATATAGAATGCTTGGAGTTCTTGTACCTTTGATTATGGTCTTTCTTGTGTCAAGCTCATGAACCACACATTCTTTTGATTGAAACACAACTTCATTTCCTTGATCACACATTTGACTAACACTCAATAAGATATGCTTTAATCCATCAACATACCTAACATTTCCATCTTTAACCTTTTCTTTTAGATAAACAAAACCTTTACCCTTAATGACATCTCATGTGTCATTTCCAAAAGAGACATTCTTTTCCTTTTCTAAAGCATTATATTAAATGAGTTTATCTTTATCACCTGTCATGTGTTTTGAGCATCTGCTATCAATGTACCACTGATTTTCTTGTCCTTCTGCAAATATAGTTATGCCACATCTTTCTGATTGTAGTTCCTTCTTTTTCCATACCTTGGAGTTTGATGATGTTTACTCCTTTTGATATGTTGGCCAAAATTTTCTCATGCATTCAAATTCTTCATGACCAAAGTTATTGCAAAATGAACATTCAAGTTCATCTTCATGACGTGAAAAATTATTATAAGAGCTCTTCTTGATTCCTGTCACGCTCCTTTGTTTTCTTGCTTCTCTAGTCATGATAATTTTGTAAGAAACACATTGAGAAGCCTTATGACCAAAGTTATGGCATGAAAAGCATTGTCCATTAAAGAAGAAGTTTATGTGATCATAAAATCTTTTGGTATTGTTCACCTTTTGGTTAAAGCTTCTATTGATGTTAACCCTTGGAGTAAAATTAGTGTGATTTACCTGGGGAGTACTTTTAGGATTTTGTTGAGGATTGGCGCATTGTTGACTGTTTTTACTGCATTAAGATAGCTTCTGGTGATGGCTGCAGACTTTTCTGGTTGGGATGTTTCTCCAGTGTATCCAAGACCAACCTTTATAAGAGGAGAATGTTGAACCTTGATGATTTCATCGAAGTTTTTTGATCCTTTAGCAAATCTAAGATTCAGAGATTTTGTCTTCTCAAGTTCCTTTCTTAAACTCACTACTTCACACTCTAATTTGTCATTGTGATTTTCCCTTTCCGTGAGTTGATGTGTCAAAGTGTCTATTACTATATTCTTTTCTTCCATGCAGATTTTGAGTTGAGTGATTTCTTCAAGAAAATATTCTTCTTCTAAGGAATCCATAAACTTATCATTTTCATAAGCCATGAGTAGTTTAATATCTTGATCAGATTCACCTTCATCATTATCAGATAGGCCATCACTATCTTCATGAGTATAATAACTTCTTCTATTAACAAATTGTTTCTTATTACCTTTTGTAGAATCCTTTCCTTTGTCATGGTTATCTTTATGAGGACATTTAGCATCATAATGACCAACTCTGCCACAAGCAAAACATTTAAAGGGAAGCTTACCTCTGAATCTTCTAGAACCCAGTTGAAGTTTCTTCACAAAGTTTACTTCATATTCTTCTGATATATATCGTGATTCCTTGAGATCTTCCTTTTCTTTTCCCTTTGCAGAGGCTTTGAAAGTGACTTCTTTGATTTCTGATGGACCTCCTTTCCTCATTTAAAAGGCAATTAAAATTACAGGAAGTTGAACAATAGTAACATACTGTAGATCCTGCTTCTCTTTAATTGTAGATACTTTTGACTCAAATTTAGAAGATAGAGATCTTAAAATCTTCTCTACTATAGTAGCCTCCCTTATTTCTTCACCCAAATTCTTCATACGACTTACAATCTCATCTACCTGTAAAAAGTAACTAGCAATACTTTCATCACTATGCATCTTAAGAGTTTCATGTTGAATTCTAAGAGTTTGGAGTTTAGCACGTTTTACCTGGGAGTCTCCTTCATAGCTCTGTATTATTTTGTCCCATATTGCTTTGGCTATGTTGATCTGCATGACTTTGACGAATTCTGGTTCTAATAGACTTCCCAATAATGCATTGACAGGTTTGGCATTGGTTTCATATGACTTATTTTTTGCTCGATCTATGGGGGTTGTTGTTGGATATTGGTATCCTCCTTCCACAATTGCCCAAACATCATCTCCAAGTGACTGAAGATAAGCTATGGCTCTTATCTTCCAATATGATAAGTTATTTCATTGAAGTTTGGTGGTCTGATAGATCTCGTTCCTTCTTGATTCCTCATCTTCACAGATCTTCCTTCAAGCATTCATGCTTCTTCTGAAGGACCTGCTTTGATACCAATTGTTGGGAAAAATACTGGGGGGTGGGGGGGGGTGAATCAGTATTTAAACTTTCACAATAATAATTTTCTTTTTCAAACTGTATACGCTATTTTACAGAAACCAAACAACGTATGTCCGCGACTATAATGAATGAAACCAACGTATATATAATAAACTTGTAAAATAGCTAATTCATTGTCTGTTGAGATTAAATCAGAGTGTGATTCATTTACTAAGCAGTAAATAGATGTAGTAAGAACAGAATAAATCAACACACATGAACACCATGATTTTTCATGTGGAAACCCAATGTGGGAAAAAACCACCGTTGTTATCGTCTCAGTCTTCAATCTTCTTATTGAAAAGTGTTTACAAGTTTTGTACTGGTGTGGACTCTTTCCAGTACACAGGAATCTACCTACTGAAGGCTACAACCATCACTCTTTTCCAGCGTCTACTGTGTTGTGGCCACAACCACCATCCTATTTAAACTTGCTTTGGTAGCAAATTTGAATGGGTCCCCTAGAAGTTTGATCTTTCATTTATCCAAATGATCTGTTTTTATCCCAGGGATTTTAACTCTCTACCAAGTCAAATCTTTAATTCTTAATGGTTATGACCCCCCTAAATAAATCTCTGCGGCATGATTCATTTATAACCCAGTGTAGCCCTTCATTCATATCCTTCATTGAGACTTTTTCAATCCTCATAAACCTTCATGGTGCTCTATGCCCACACATATAACCAACCCCCACTCTTTACTATTGGTGTATATGGACTCAACCCTCAAAACCTTCTATCGCGTCGTTATTTCTATATGAATGCTTTTATATTAGAAATATTATACAAATATGCATAAATTACCCTTTTCGTGCTTCCTCGGTCTTTACACATCTCTCGATGCATGCCTTCATCACTTATTGCAATCGCTTGACCACTCCTCCATCGTATATCGCTTTTTGCATTGGTAAAGGGCTAAGGCCTATCTCCCATGAGTTACTGTGATGCTATCAAGTCTCTGATCGCATCGAATATCGCAATCGGCACTTTCAACGCTGATAAATAAGGCGCACCACGATACACCGGACCTATTAGGATTATTAAACATAACACATATATTTTTCGGGTCCGCTTCTCCAATCACAAATCGCAATCAGCAGAGTTCAGTGTTTATACATAAAGCGCGATGCGATATGGTGGACCCACCAGAATTATTAACCACAGCGCATATATATTTTCGGGTCTGGCCAATCGCAAATCGCAATCGGCAGTCAGAGAAAGTGAAGCAAAATGCGATATGCAAATGGGCGATGACCAGACCCGACGATAATTATAGATCCGTGTGTATAGTATTTGAAGTCTGACCTTATGGTTCGACTACGGGTTTTCCCGTGTATTCCCATGTGTTCTGATAAGGTGTTGTGGTCTGGGTTTTTAAAATAAAATTTGATAGAGTGAATGGTCCACTTTTGAAGCATTGTCAAGCGATTCTTGAATAAAAATGAATATTATGGGCAGCGAGAATACATGTTACAATAGGTTCAGTGGTTTAATAATTATAGTTGCTCTGTGTTGCGAGATTAAATAGAAACTATGATTAAATGCAAGGTTTGTTTGTGGGCATGTTTGTCATATTTCTCATAATCATAGCTAACCTGAACTATTTCTGCAGGCGAGGACCAAGAGAAGAAAGGCGAGTTCGAGTGGACCCAGTAATGGATAAATGTGATTTATATCAAGATGACACCTCTACACCACCGATGTCAATATTGCAAAGACATACTCTGCAAGAAAGGGATACAAACAGCCATAGTGCAAAATGGAGGCATGCTCTATGTCAAGAGGAAGCACTCATGATAGTGCTAATCCATCAAGATGTTATTACCTGCAAAAACACCTTCAATCATGCCAAATGTGGGATGATGAGCGCAGTGTCTTCAGTTTCCTTTAGGAAATAATAGGGAATAATGTCTGCTCAATACAGGTGCGAAGAGATGACACGCAGTCATTCTCTTTTAATAAACATCTATTCATTTCCCCAGGAAATGAAGCACTCGAGCAGATATGCCCTCTACGTGTCAGTTGTTTCACCGATCGATTCTATGTCTGTATATTTTAATGTGTATATGGAAAAGAGCAGGAAGGTGGAAAGTCAGGGAGGGGGGTAGACGTAGGGTCAGTCTTTTTGCATAAGTATTACCTCCAGAGAAGGGTAGAGGACTTTTTTTTGGGCAGAACAGCTTTTGGATTTATTGTGCTAATAAACAAGACTGTTTGGGTCAAGAAGGAACCTTTTTCCGATTTATCGTCTTTTTCTTTCATGTGTTTAGAATCAGGGTGTTGTTGTTGGCATAAATATAAATATGTTTTGTTTTTGTGTATATTGGTAACAAATAGTTCGTGACTAGTCTTGGTTATTCAATTGTAATTTGTTACCACTGTTAATTCATGAGCGGTTGTTGATTCGAAACCTTGTTAAACATTAGTTGCAAATTTTATTTGTATGGAAAGTAATGTGTAATCCTGTATGAGTAATCAGATTGCAATTAAGATTTAATACATCCTTGTTCATCTATGAACCAGTAATTGATTCATTTGGACTTGGAATCTATATACGATGTTTAATCTCTTTTTGTTATGCTACTGCAGGATAGACTAGAATAGTTAGGACTAGCATAAGTAGTTAGAATCAGTATAGATAGGATCTAATAAATATAGGTTAGATATTTCTTTTGTTGATTTAATGGAAGTATTCGTTCGAGGAGCAATATTTCAACACCTATAACAGTTTACGGGGTCCTTTAAAACCCATTGGAATTAGCCATCCCAAGTGAAAGAAGATCTAATTGGGGTCTGTGATCGGGTTGGTTCCTTTTGTGGGCATAACGAAATTTCGCCGTGTCAACAAATTGGTTCCACAGCTTTTCATGATTTCATCCATAAATGTCACGTACGGATTCGAAAAGATTAATGTATGGATTGTAAAATCGAAAAGATCTTTCTTCCCATTTGGAAGAGCCTCATTTCGAAGAAGAAGAGATCCCTCTATGTCCCGTGTTTGGTCACCCAAAGAAGAGAGATTGTGGGAGTATCCTATCACTCAAGAACAACTAGTCAAAGTACTTACTCGGGCTTACGCTCATTCCCTCTCTTAGCTCCCCATCTTTTACTCTTTACCTCTGACAACTAAAAGAAAGGCGAGGGTCTTTCCCATAAACGAAGAGACATTTGCAGCCCCTTCTCTTGAAGATATTGTGCTAGAGTCTTTGCAAAGTATCGACACTCCTTGGGAGGAAATTCTAGAGGATCCCCCCTCGAAAGGTAATCCATGGCCTAATTTGGAAAATCCTAATAAATAAACCTTCAACTAGAACCTCCCTATCCTTAATATGGCTAACGTTCCCCCTTCAGGTGGGAATCTGCCTCCAACGTCCCCTCTGGGTGGGAATTAACCTCTACTACCTCCTACAGGTGGGAATCAACCCCCACCTCCTCCAGGATCACTCCCTCCCTAGCTTGCATAGGATGCTATAGTGGTACCTAGGTAGCAGCATGCCTTACCCAAGAACGCAGAAAGAGTATTGCCTAAATTCGACCCTGAGCGAGAGACACTGTTGATAACCATATTCACTCTTTCTTCCTAGCCATGCGCATGTTGGGGGTAGCCGATGAAGATGTAGTATGTCGCTTATTCCTTTTTACTCAGATTGGCGCGGCCTCCACATGGTACTTTAGCTTGAGAATAGGATCGATCACCTTATGGGGTGCCTTTCAGCAAGCCTTCTTAAACAAGTTTAGCGATGATAAGATGCCTGCAGCCTTAGTTTTAGAACTATCCCATTTAAAAATGCAAGCCAAAGAAAGGTCAAGTATTTTAACATCCGGTTCAACACTTTGCTCAACAGAACCTCGGCTAACGCTAGACCTACTGATGAGGTGCTCATGGAATTCTACATCACCACTCTCCCTGTCCCTACTGCGATGTGGGTCAAGAGGAGTAACGCACAAACCTTACAAGGTATTATTGATGAAGCAGTAAAAGTCGAGAATGAAATGATCAGTCTCACAGCATGTCATCATATAACTGAAGAAAAGAAATCCTCTCAGTCATCCAAGAAGAATAATGGGAGTGATAACAAAGTGGCTGAGATCAAAGAAAAGGATACCACAAATGTGGAAGGTTTGCATTGGATCATTAAGAAATTGATGAACACAGTCATCGATATGAAAAGGAATTCCGGAGAGAGTACAAATGGGAATGGAGGAGATCATAACAACCGAAAATCCTTCAAACCTTTCTATCGTAAGAAGATAAAAGGTGGTCATGGCTAACTTGCGCTGCCTGCTCCACCCAATGAAGGGATTTTAAAAATGGAAGAGCTAGCTCTTATCGGATCGCTCCCTACCAAAGAAGAACCTATAGTGGAGCTGGAGACAGAACAAGAAAATGAGGAAGAATACCAAGTAGAAGAGCCCTTGGATGAGGAATCTCAAATCAATGTACTATGGGATTTCTATACAAATGAGAACGATGACGACGAAGGAGATAGTACAGCAGAAATCCACACTAATGAAATCCACACATGAAGTAAAGGGCCACTTACGAGCACGATGAAGCCTGTAAACCAAACAAAGAAAGATGTTCGCCCTTTGAAGGCATTCGCTCCCAAAGTTCCTGTTGAGAAGGGTATACCTAGTGGTGATTCCAAGAGTACTCCAGTTGAAAACTATCCAAGGAAAGATAATACATCTCCGACTGCAAGGAAGGCGACTCAAAATGGTAAACTCCCAGCTAAGAATGGAAAAACCGGTATGTTTACTCTGCCCTACCCTATTTATAACATTAATTACAACATTGTGGATGATCTTAAGAAATCTCGAGCTAATATCACATACTTCGATTTGCTAAAATTAACGCAGCAAAGAGATATGCTCTTGAAAGCTATGAATGAACGGAATTGCAAATATCCCACCATTCCGAGCAGCCAAACCAAGAATTTGGTGTTCAAACCTGTTAGTACCCCCAGTACAGGCCAAACACCATCAGCTATGGAAGCCACTCTGTCAAAAATGAATTGAACCCCCCAAGGTGTCAGTGCGGCCATGATAGGAAGGAAATCAAAATCCATGACTCCACCTTTCCTTATCACATTTGAAATCTTCAACATGAACGTACACAATTTCTTGGTAGATTCCAGTGCCTCGTCCACTGTTATGCTTACGTTGTTGCTAAAAGACTTCATGCGATACCCAAGAAAACTGGAACTCGAATTATACAATTGGACAGAACAAATGTGAAAGTAATTGGGGAATTGAAAGATGTGTTAATTCAGATGGCTACCAAACCACAGTACACACAAGTCATTGACATAAGGGTAGTCGAAATACCCGAGGCTTATGGAATGCTGCTTAGTAGGGACCGGTCATCAAAACTGAATGGATATTTCTCAATTGATTAGTCCCATCTCCTGCTACCTCAGAAGGGAGGAGGTGCTATGTTGATATTTGATCGAGAAAGATAGATGAAGTATGCAGTGACGGATCTAAATGGCCCCAATGAACCTGTAACGTTTACCAACTCTATGCTCAGGAATTATAGTTTCAACGTTTGTGCCATCGAAACCTGTTTCAGAGAATTCCATGCAGAGACAGTTGAAGAAATTGTGACAAACACACAGTTGGAAGCTCTCCCCCGTATTCCAACTGATGAGCCACCCTGTAATATAGTATATGATAGAACCAATTTTGTAGGAAGCAATTCATTTAATGTAACATTAGATTCTATTTTATGGACACTCTACTTTGATGGCTCTAACTGCCTTGAAGGTGTAGGTGTTATAGACATTTTTGGGCACTTCAACCCCAATCATAAATCTCCATAAATTGAGGGCTCCTAAGTCCCTAAAAGTGTTGCTTCACTGCCTAAAGGAACAAGGTCAGCTGATTACATCATCTACCAGAAGTTCTCCACTAAAAACTGCTCATAAATGGTCAAAATTGGACCATACTGAAAACCCAGTGCAGAGGGTGCAATGCGTATCACCTTCCCAGTGTACAAGGTGCAATGCATACTGTATTTCTCCTCTGTAGGGTGCAATGGTTGGGAATGGACAAATGGCAGGGACAAAATGCGAGGTGGAAGATCATGGAATCTTCCAGAAGCTTCCCCTCTGACAATTGCCTCTCTATTTTCGACCAGGGATGAGTAAGGGATCTTCATTCTCCAAGTGGAAGCAGGAACTATCAGAGAGAGGACACTAATCAAGAACCTAGAAGATGACTCACCTCCCTATAATCATCTATATATGGATCCCTCATCACAGAGATCCAGGGGCTGGAATTTTGTATCTTATAGAGAAATGTTGTTGGTTTTCTGGTGTACATTCATAGTGTTGGGTGATCTAAGCTTTACTTGAGGTGAAGAAGGGCTTTCTAGCTAGAGGATGATGCTGGGTCAGAACATATGGTTGTAATCCTCTTGCTACTTTTCATCTTAATAAAGCTATCAAGTTTTCCTCCATATTCTTGTATGTTTACTTATATATGCATTTGTATGGTTAACACACATCTGGTCCTGTGTTATTTATGAATATAGATCTTTGTTCTTCGATAGTAGTATGTTGCTGTGATTCCACAAGTGCTCTTTGAAGCTGGGCAGATAAAGAAGAAGCGACAAAGCTCTATCAGGAAGGAGAGGAAATCAGGCGCAAGACTAAGGTTGGTCTCCCTTGGTTCCCCTCTTGTCTATTTTCATAAAGGAAAACGAAAGTAGACTTTACTTGTTTGTTTCTAAGATAGCTACCAGTCTTAGTGGGAATAGCAGCATCCGAGTGGACACTATTCCCGGTAACAAAATGGCGACTCCGCTGGGGAGCGACTAGATTGTTTGTTAGTCTATCTATCTTTGTTTTTTTTTATAGACTTACAAACGGAGCCTGAAGCCGAGCCAGCTAGCCTTCGAACTGCATTTGTTATACAAATGCAAAGTAGATCAATGCTGCTTTAGTCTATCTCCGGGTTCTGTTTATGAATTAAACAATCGATTTGCAAATAGTCTAATTTCCCTAAGTGGTGGCTCTAGTAACCTCTTTAGATCACCCCTATGTTTTACATATACTGAACATTACTTACTCGGCCTAAATTGTTGAATTGAATTGCAAATTGTGAGTAAAAACTTGTTTAAAGTCTCGCACTGGTACCATCATACCCTGCCTTCAAGGCAGACTGTATGCATCGCACTTCCCGAGTGCAGTAGGTGCGTTGCATACTGAATTCACAGTGTGACAGGTGCGATGGTCAGGGAAGGTTAACTTTACCTTGAGGCTGTGGTTTTTTCTCACTGTTTTCAGTCCTATTCAGGAGTTTTGTTGCCTATGGTCAGTGTATTTATGTGAAAACCCCCTTTTCTTACATTATTCCGCCTCCTTAGTGCGAAGAACTGTAAGTGTTTTTATGTATTGTGCGCCATTTTCAGTTCTCTTTTGCAAAAAAGTAGCATAGTCGAACTGTCGTTTCTGGATCTGAAAGTGTCGTAGCTGTCGTTTTCAGTTTTAGAAGACAATCCCATTGTTCTTGATAGTCGATTATACAGTTAGTATTGCATATGATTTGAATTAGTAGTTTTTAAAGTGTCGAAAAGCAATTTTCGTTTCGAAATCGCAAAGTGTCCCTTTTACCTTCACTTCATTTTGAAAAGAAATTTGTTGAATATTGTCGCTTTGAAAATAATTCAGATTTGCACATAGCTTTCTTATCATCATTCATACATTAAGAAGGCTGAAAACAAATACATGCATGTGCATTTGTATTTTGACTTCTTGGTTTGATTTAGGACAGTGCATTTAGCGTGTGCTCTGTGCTCTTTGTTGAAAGATTCTTAACTTTCTTTCCTTAGTAGCTCGGATTTTCATTGCCAAAAGAAGATTAAAGAAGATTTTCATAGGTGAGATCACTCTGAACTCTTCACAGCAGCATAAGTATATACTCATAGCAACTGACTACTTCACCAGATGGACCGAAGCCATCCCGCTTCAGAAGGTTAACAAAGACGAGGTAATATCTTTTATTGAGAAATTTATTATCAACAGGTTTGGTATCCCTGACACTCTCATATTTGATAATTCTTCTTACTTTTCATCACTGAAATTGACTGAATTTTCTATTGATAAATCAATTTGCATAAGGTATGCATCAAACTATTACCCCTGGGGAAATGGAGTTGCAGATTCCTCAAATAAAAACCTCATCCGCATAATTCGTAAATCTGTCACCGACAACCAGAGGAATTGGCACAACGCTCTAACAAACGCCCTTTGGGCCGATAGGGTCACCTCAAAAGTAGTATTAGGAAACTCCCCATACTTCCTCGTCTATGGAAAGGAATCCATCTTGCCTCCTAATGTTACCCTTCCCTCTTTACAGCTATCCCAAGCTTCGAGAGGGACCCCTTTGGCCTTACTTTAAAAAAGGATCAACCAACTGGTGAGGTTGGAGGAATTGAGAGATAAAGCCAAAAATAAATTTAGAAATCACCAAATGATTGTGAAGAGATGGTTTGATCGCCATCTGGCAGGAGATAAATATCACCAAGTAGGAGAGCTAGTCTTGAAATGGGACAAGTTGAGTGAGCCAAAGGGTAAGCACACGAAATTCCAACACTTATAGCTAGGCCCATTCCAATTTGAGGAAAACAATGGTCAAGGAACTTACATATTGAAAACTTTACAGTGAGAAACTAAAAAACTCCCTGTTAAAGGCCAACATCTTAAGAGATACTTCCAGTAGCCACCACATGGTGGTTACCTCCTAAGTAGGTTAGGATTCATTTTATTTTTGTTGTTAGCTTAAGTTATATTTTCGTCCTGTCTGTTCTTGTTTTTTCACAAAGTTTATTTTCCTTCTATTTTGAATTTCAGTCCTTTTCAACCAATTGATTTCGGTCCTTCAATCTCGTTTTCACCTTTATAACTCTCTTCAGATTGCCTTAATTCTCCACCTTCAGCTTTTTGCCTCCCTCAATAGCCTGCTGATGAGTCTGCCAATCCTAAATTCATCGTTACCTTGCAAATCAAGCAAACTTTCAGTGAGCCTATGAGAACTGGAAAATCAACAGCGAAATTCAAATCAAAGCCACTCATTGGCATCTGTTGGGAACTAGGTAGGATTTTTTGATAACCTAGATACCTGGAGCATGTAGGGGCATCTTTATAAAACAAAAAATGTGTAACCACAGCTGCACTGGCATGGCGGAACGCTGCATTTTTAAAATCGCATCCAAACCTAGCCTATACTTGTCTATGAGGTTTGCAGTTATTCTCCATTGGTTCCGTCCACCACACTGAAATTTCCAATATCTGTCATCTACAAGTGATGCAGGAGCATCGGAACGGGCCAGCAATGTGGGAAATTGCCCACATGTTGTGGTCTGACAGGGTGAAATTTATTTCTGAGTGTTAAATGTCCAGTTACTAAAGAGTTCGATTTCTTAAATAATTAGTTATTACTGTGTGTAATCTTCTGTTAGCTCAGAGCACCGAAAACTTGTAAATGTCAATCCCCGGAATCGCGGCATGCCACGGGCAGCTGGATGGCAATCCGTTGCAGAACTGACAGTCCAGGTGTTGGTCCAGGTGTTGGTTCAGGCGTTCTCCTCTGGAAGTATACGCAACGTGGGAATGAAAATAGCGTTTATTGTGGAGAATCCGAAGAACCTTCTGAAATACTACCTATTCCAATGCTAGACCAGCCATGCTGGCGACTTCGTGGTCCGCATTCTTCTCATTTTGTTTAGTTACTCATTTCATTAAGGGGATCCAAATAAGGAGGCTCGCTCTCGTTTTTAGTAGGGTAGTATTAGAAGCGTTCAAGGCTCATAAAATCGTATTGATATATATTACTTGGTAATTGTATGTAAAGGAATAATAAAGAATCGGCTCAGAGGTCGATAGTGTGATTTTTTAATTAGATACCAGTGTCTTTACATACCTAAAGCTGCGTGTTAAACCAGCGTTTCTTTTAGTCATTCTTTTTTTTACAAATTTCATGCAAAATATGGCCTGCGTTTTCAAATAAAAATGGATCCGTAATCTTCAGGGGGGATAAGATGGCGTAGGCGGAAATTCACGCCTCTGGTTTGTATAACAGGTGTTGAGATTTTGTTTCCTGTTTTGTTGTTTTAGTTGTGGCCTCAGATGCGAGAGGCTGGGCGTTGAACCAGCGTTCTCTGGTTTTAGTATTTATTTGCTGTTCATTTTATTCAGATGACAATGAAAATTAGAGAACTGGCATCGTCTTTAATTAAAAAAAACAGAGGTTTGATGTTGCGGGGCTGCACGAGGTTGACAGTGATCGTAAACGAATGTCAGTTATAGTTCGAACTCCTGATAATACTCTGAAATTATTAGTAAAAGGTGCAGATAATTCGATGCTTGGTATTATAGACAAAACATCGAATGCCAACTTGGTCAAAGATGCCGAAGGATCCTCGAGGGACTTGATTTCGGTCACGGAAAGCCATTTGCATGAGTATTCATCACAGGGATTGCGGACACTCGTTGTTGGGGCTAAAGATCTTAGTGTTGCAGAATATGAAGACTGGCATCATCGGTATGAAGAAACCAGTAATTTATTAATAGGCCGGAACAGAGGTTTTCTAATTGAATCGATTAAAGGATTGGAGCAGATTTAAAACAGGCGTCCGGTGCATCAATTTTGGTATCAGAGCCAAAAGATCCAGGTGATTGTAGCTAAGATGCCGCCAAGGCGAGGGATTGGTCGAGGAAGACCAGAACCAAATGCAGTCCTGATAGACGAAGTGCGAAGACTGCGTGAACGAATGGAGACAATGGAAACAGCCCAGAGAAGAGCACTAGATGTAAAAACTGAGAGTTCTTCAGAAGAATCTGACGAAGAGGTGGGAGCAGGAGAAGAAAATGAAACTGCCAAAGTCCTCAAGATGCTGGCAAAAGTTGGAAGCAAGCCAAAGATAGAAATTCCTATGTATGATGGGAGTTTAAATGCCGAGGAGCTCATGGATTGGATCAAATCCATAGATCAGTATTTCGATTATGAAGAGGTTGAGGAGAATAAGAGGGTGAAGTTTGCAGTCACCAGGCTGAAGGGCCATGCAGCCATATGGTGGGACGAGTTACAGACATCAAGAACGCGAAAGGGGAAATCTAAGATCAAGCAGTGGGATAAAATGGTAAGCAATATCAAAGCTAAGTTTTTGCCTAAAGACTATCATTTGAATCTTTTTAAGCAGATGCAAAATTTGAAGCAGAAGGGAATGTTTGTTAAAGAATATACTGAAGAATTTTACAGGTTAAATATTAGAACAGGGCATGTAGAAGATGATTTGGAGAAAGTAGCCAGGTATATTAATGGGCTAAGGTATGAGATCCAAGATGAGATTAGCCTGTTAAGTTTGAACACTGTTGAGGATGCCTATCAAGCAGCCTTGAAGGCAGAGGAAAAACTGTTGCGCAAACAAAACCAGAGAAACAGAGGTAAGAATTCGGCAAAAGAAGGAGGGACATTCCAATCCAAAATTCAACACTCTCAGAACGAGGTAGGGAGTGCGAGCAATAGAGCACCACAAAGAGGAGATTTTGGCCGTGGAAGGTTTGTGCCCAGAGGCAGAGGCCGAGGAAGAGATGTCCGGTGCTTTGCATGTGGGTAATGGGGACATGTACAATGGGATTGTCCTCATCAGAGATCAGCAAACCAACGCAACGTGAATGTTGCAGAAGCTAAGGAGGAGATTCCTCAACCTGAAGCTAAAGAGGAACCACCAGAAGACGGAGAGTCCCTATTAATGAAGCGGGTATTACTGGAAGGAGCTAAGGAAGCCAAAGAACCAGTTCAAAGAAGGA
>APFE031135181.1:0-12325 GCA_000404065.3 Pinus taeda
CCGTAATGTTTGGCTAACATTAAATGTGACCGAACTAATGCTATGCCAAAGATAGCATTACTTCACTGGCATTAATTCACTGACGGGAACCTGTCCTAATTAACCAAACCATTTTGCTAACTTTTGCCTAAGTTTTGAGACCTCATACCTCGTAATGAGGCCAAATAAGACCATCGCTTCAGCCATTGGTTAAATGCAGCGGCAAAGTGGGCCATATCCATATGTTATCGGAAAAACTTTGGTTTAATTTCTGTTTAACCTAAATAAATTATCGGTTCCCGTGTCAAACTAATGTAATCGCAGGAAATCGATTACTATAGTCCCTGCCAGGCCCGGAGGGCAGGGACTAATAAGGACTTAGTTTAAATATAATTAAATTAAAGTACAATAAAGATATAATAGAAATTGGTCCATTTTGCCAGAAAATCTCATGTGCAGTGGACTATACCATAAATGTAGATAAAGAAGTATTCATGGTGTGGCCCTGTTAGAAGAGCACATATTAAAGATGGTTTATGATAGCAAACAACTACGTCAAAGATGGTTCACTAGTTTGAAATCAATCCCAGAAAGAAAGAAAAAAAGGAATATTAACTCGAAATGATATGAGATATTATTTTGGGGATTATATACATAGAGTAAATCATTAATTTAAGACTCATGTCCATGAATATTTGTTGCAAATGATTAATTTCTCATGATTTTGAATAGTCCTCTTAGCAGAGATTGAATGAAGGGATGTTCACAAGGGCGAAGAAGTGATATTCAAACTAGCAAAATGAATAATGTAGCACTGATCATCACTTTTGGGACTTGCACCTGATAATTGAGACTTCCTCGCAAGTCATCCATCTCAATACTCCCTTGGCTCAAGTGCACTTAACTTTGAAGTTCACTTTATACTCAAACCTACTTAACTTGCTAGCCCATTTGTAAAACCTTAGCAAATATTGTGCTATATGAGCTATTCAATTAGAACTCCCTATATCTTTTATTTATTGAGAAACCTTTATAATTCAATGTATAAAAATAATATTCTGACATAAATATACACATCTATAACAAACTAATTAATAACTTAGTCAATTTTGTTACTAAATATACTATGTTACAAATCATTACTAACGATATGCTAAAAATGTTTTATAATAATAATCGATAATATCAGAGACAATATAAACAAACAGCTAAAAAAGTAACGAAAAGAAGAAGAAGAAGAAGAATGACACTTGCAGTGGATGCCAAATTGACAATATAACCAAGATCTTACACTAAATATATCATTAAAACAATATAACTAATATCTTAAAATATAAATGTAGACACTTTCCATATACCTCTGAGAACAAATCCTCCATGTGGTACTAAAATATACCTGCCTCTTAACTAACTAATAATAATATTGTTGATTTTAAATTAAAAATACACAACCAGGGAGCTCTACAATTGCGAGCCTCGACCCTCCACAAGATCCGCCTTTGCAGGCTCTGAAGCCTGCGGTTCTCCCCGCTCTTTGTTGCTTCCCCTCCCTGCGGGCCTGCCTGTATCAGTCTTGAATCAGATCTGAGATTGTTAGTCGAATTTCTGGCTAGGGTTTGGCCATTGCTGCGTGGCTGCCCTTGTGGCGGCCGGCACCAGGCCAGACCATATGGAGACACAGGGCCAAGATCCGCCTTCTGATCCTGCCGTTGATGCTTTTAATCAGCTCCTGGCCGGCTTGCCTCCGAAAAAAAAGAAGTGATGCCTCAAAATTCGTTAAGAAAATCGATGAAATTCCTGAGATCTCTTTGCCTCCGAAGACCCCCATGCAAGTAGCTTTGTCCCTGGCGGATCGTGGACTTATTGGCCAATTCACGGGACTTTGGCCCTCTCTGAAAACTACTAAGAAATGGGTTAACAGGAATTGGGCACCTCTGATCAATCAAATTGTTACCTCATACTTTCTGGGGCGAGGGTATTTTCTTTTCGAATTTACCTCCAAAGAAGACAAAGATCTGATCTTTCGAAATGGGCCTTATTTCATGGGTCCTCAGGGACTCTACCTGAACAAATGGACTCCGGATTTTGACCCGGCGGTTGATGTTCCCAAGGCTGTTCCGGTGTGGGTTCGTCTCCCAAATCTGCCAGTTCACTGTTGGAACTGGGACTCCTTGAAACACATTGGCAACTCCCTCGAGAAATTCATAGATCGGGAAAGCAACAAGGATTAGTACGATTGTGCCAGGATTTGTGTAGAGGTAGATCTAGAGGTGGGTCTACCAGAGGCAATCAAAATCAAAGTCGGCAGTTGGTCCCATGTGCAGCTCTTGGATTATGAACAACTGTCATTCAAATGTAGGAAATGCCACGTTTATGGGCATTTTGCCAGAAACTGTCCGACCAATGCAGAGCCAGAGAAAGGGAATGAAGAGGGCTGGAATCAAGTCAAGCGAGCAAGAGCCAACCACAAGGGGCAGAAACAGGGTGGTCCCTCCGGCAAAGGCAATCTCCAGGCTAATGCCTAGAGGCACCCTACCAAAAAGGCGCAGGAAAGCAAATTTGACCCACTAAGCCAACCGACAGAAGGCACACCAGAGGTAGAAACCCAAAAACCAGTCTCTTTAAGTAAAGGCACTCCTCCAGCTTCCCCCAAAGAATTTGAAAACCCCAAAGGCATGGCCCTAGAGGATGAGGAAGAAGAGCATGAAACAGATAAGTCAGAAGAAGAAGGAGAAATAGGAGAGTCTCAAACCTCGGTAAGAAGATCTACAAGAGGTCGTAAAACAGACAAAGAAAAAAGAGAGCAGCAAACCTACAAAGACAAGTTACAGGGCAACCAACCAACTCTGGAAAAACTGCTAGCCTCAAAGCCCAAGATGGTGAAAAATCAGCCCCAAGGCTCCAAGGGAGCCCACCAGAAACATAAATAATGAAGGTCATCTCCTGGAATTGCAGAGGTATGGGGAGCAAAGTCAAGGAAGAAGCCATAAGAAATCTAATAAGAACAGAAGCTCCAGACATACTTCTCATCCAGGAGACCAAGCTGGAAGACAAAGTCTTCCTGCAAGCAAGCAAAAATCTGTGGCCCAAAAGTGAAGCAAGAGCAATCTCAGCCAAGGGTGCCTCGGGAGGGATTAGCACACTATGGAACTCCAATAAATATGCTCTCATCTTTGAAGCGAGCAACACTCGTTGGTTGCTGCTAAAAATGGAGAATCTTGACACAAAGAAAACCTTCAGCCTCTTCAATGTATATTCTCCAGTTAATATCCGAGAGAAAAAGGACTGCTGGGACACTATAAGACGACAGGCAGACTTGACAAATCTAGAAAATACAATCATTGTTGGAGACCTCAATCTCACTCTTCACTCGACTGAAAAAAGGGGAGGAAGTGTAGTCCGAGATTTGGCAAGAGAATGGGCGGAGGATCTTTTGTAAGATTGGGACTTGCTGGACATCAAGCCCTCATCCGGTAAGTTCTCTTGGTCTAACAAAAGAGTAGGTCCTGGTCACATTGCTGCCAGGCTAGATAGATTTTTCATTCAAAGCTCTTTCCTGTTACTTGGTCTAGAACCCAGAATGCACATTCTTACTAGCAGCGTCTCGGATCATAAGCCTGTAAAGCTAGAGCTTCTTGCTCATCTAGATCTGGGCCCTATCCCCTTTCGATTTAGTCCTCTTTGGGTAAAGGAGCCTCTTTTCATGCAAACAGTCAAAGAATGTTGGAGCTAGCCTATCAAAGGTTCACCCTTCTTCATTTGGGAGGAAAAGCTCAGAAGGGTTAAAAGAGTTCTGAAATGCTGGGCCAAAACCATGTCCAATCCTGCAACAAAAAGGAAAGCCATCAAAGCCACACTTGCCTCTCATCAAATTCACATGGAGAGCGCTACAGTCACAGAAGAGATGATAGATCAAGAATCTTAGCTGCAACATAGATATCATAAGGATTGTTTACCTGAAGAAGAATACCGGAGATTAAAATCTCGAAACCTTTGGCTCAAAGCAGGGGACAGGAACACGGGTTTCTTTCATAAGCAAGTCAAGGCTAGGAAATGCTTTAACACTATCTCTGAGATCAAGGAAGATAATGACACGCACAAGGAATTCAGAGACATTAAGAAAGCAACCTTCTCTCATTTCCAAATTTGTACAGTGATGAGCAGGAGTCGATCCAACACCAAGAGCTGCTAGAAATCATCCCTCAAGCAATCTCTCCTCGTATGAACAGGATTCTAGAGGTCAAAATCACTAAAGAGGAAGTTAAAAAGGCCCTCTTTGACATGGATCCGGACAAGGCCCCGGGGCCAGATGGCTTCTCCGCTAGGCTTCTTCAAGTCTGTTGGCCGATTCTTGAAAAGGACCTGCTCAAAATGATTCAAAAGTCTCAAAATACTCAGAAAATAGGAGGCAGCACAAACTCCACTTTCTTAGCTCTCATACCAAAGGAAAAAGGCGCCAACAACTTTAGCAAATTCCGCCCAATCTCATTATGCAACGCTGGGTACAAATTAATCACCAAGGTCATTGCAAATAGGCTGAAGCCTATCCTGCCTAGAATTATTCTGGAAAATCAAGGAGGCTTCATCAAGGGAAGGCAGATCGTGGACAACTTCACTCTCGTTCAAGATGCAATACATTCAAGTCTTCTCCGAAAGGAACAAGGTATGGTGATCAAACTCGATATAGAAAATGCCTTTGATCGAGTAAATCATAGATTTCTTTTAAAAGTCATGCGCAAATTTGGTTTTGGAGCAAATTTCATAAAATGGATTTGGGCATGCATCTCAGAGCCATGGATTGCCCCTCTTGTAAATGGAAGAGCCACTGAATTTTTCAAAGCCCCGAGAGGACTTAGGTAGGGATGCCCCCTTTCCCCTCTGCTTTTTGTCATCCAAGCCTTTGTTTTCAGCTTTTTGTTAGACAAAAAGATGCAAGATCAAGAAATCAATGGTCTGTGTATTGCTAGAGGGGTCAAAAGCATAAACCATGCCTTATTTGCGGATGACACCCTGCTGTTAGGCAGCGCGACCCTCTCCTCTGCCTCTAAGTTTAAAGATGCTCTGGATGACTTCAGTAAGGCCTCAGGCAGTGCTCTTAACAAGAATAAATGTCACATCTTTATCTGGAACACCTCACCCAGGATTCTCTCTGCCATATCTAGACGCCTGGGCTTTGCAGCCTCTTCCTCATGGACCTCATTTAAATATTTAGGTCTCCTTGTTTTTCATAAGAGACTTACAATCAAAGACTGGCACCCCCAGCTCGAAAAATTCAAGTCTAGGATCCAAACCTGGGGCTATCGCTGGCTCAACGCTGCCGGCAAGTCTGTCCTTATAAAATCTGTGCTCTCCAGCCTCCCATTATTCCAATTTGCTGGACTTCTCGTCCCGGTAACCATTCTTAACAAAATGGATGAGTTCATGTGCAGGTTTTTCTGGAAGGGCAGAAAACAGAATGAAAAGAAAATTCCTCTCATCAGCTGGGAAACTATTTCCAAGCCGTTGTGGGAAGGTGGATTGGATTTCAAAAATATATGTCAGCAGAATGTGGCTATGGCAGCAAAGACCATTTGGAGGATCATTGCGCCTAAACTTGGATAGGCCCAACTGGCTCTATGGAAAAAATATTTCAGAGGACCTTGTTTACGCTGTCTAGAGAATGTGATTCAATCACAGAACTCGCCTTTTCTCAAGCTGTATGCAAAAGCAAGCCCTTTAATCAAAACACACTCCTTCTGCATCCCTGGAAACGACAGAAAGATTAACATCTGGACTGACAGAATAATGAATATGGATTCAATCGAAGACAGAACTCCCATCAGAGAATTGCGCTCTTGGATGGACAAAAAAGGGTTGTGCACACTATGGGATATATCTCTATGGTGCGAATCGGTTTGGGCAGGTTGGAAGCGCGTTGAAGTGCCAGACCATCTGCGCAATGAATGGTCCACGCTGCTAGAACACCTTCACGGCCTGACATCCACGCAAATGAGGAAAAAGGATTTGAAAGGCCGGGGATCGACTGACAGGGGTTACACTATTTCCATGGGCTACATTAAGCTAAACGAGAGACCTCACGTTTCCCTTGATCCAGCACCTTGGGAAGGAGTCTGGCGCATTCCCTCATGGCCCAAGATCGATTTCTTTGCTTGGCAGCTCTGTCATGGACGAATTCTAAAGGATTTCATGGGCCATCCATATGCTCGTTGTGCAAAGAAAATTTTGAAACAGCTGCTCATTTAATTCTTGAATGCAAGTTCTCCAGGCAAATCTGGCTCTCCTTCATTCAGAATCTGAACCCCATTTCTTGATGCCTTGTTCCATTGTGGAGTTGTTCTCCAATTGGGCAGCTAGATACCAAGGTCCACCTCCTAAAAACCAGGTAATAAAAATAGCATGGGCCATTCTTCCAAAGATTATTTGCAGGCAGATTTGGCTTGAACGCAATAGAAGAATTTTCAGAAACACCAATTAGAACAACAAGGCTCTAGAAATCAAAATTAAATGCCAAATAAAGGAATGCTTAACTGTTATTAAAGACAATGCTAATCTCAGCCAACAGGACATCACTTGGGGTTCCCTCCTCGACTTGCAATTTCATCCAGCAGTCAGAATTGCCCTCCCTATTAAAAATTGGCAAATAAGAAAATCTGAAGATGACTTTCAAGATTGGCTCAAATCACACTCAAGGAACTCTCTCTTCTTTGATGGGGCAGCAAAGGAAATCTGGGCAAAGCTGGTGCAGGAGGTGTTATTGTAAATCCATATGGGGAAAAAATCCATTCCTTCGCATGGGGGCTTGGACATACAACCAGCATTCAAGCTGAGGCTCTAGCCCTCTTTCAAGGCCTCAAGCCCCTCAAAGATTTAAATATTGAAGAAGCTAATGTAATCGGTGATTCGTAAATTATTATAAATGCAATGATATCTAATTCCCCAGTGTTGGACCTCAAGCTAGCAAGACTAATATCTAGAATCAAGGGCCTTAGAAAAGGCTTCCAAAAGCTAAACTACTTCCATGTGCTGAGAGCCCTTGATAAAGAGGCGGACAATGAGGCCAATAAAGCTGCTCTCCTCTCAACAGGGATCAAGCAGAAAGACAAAGAAGAATCATGGGACCCCATCCCTTTATCTGATTGCTGCCATGTTTTACTATTTGCTCTTAAAGAAATTTGTTTGTATCTCCAAGTGGGAGAAAATTTCAGAAATCGAAAATATAGAACCTATATCAAGGAAGAAGTCTACAAGTTTTAGAGGCACACTCACTCACAAAAGTGAGCGGCACCAGGACACAGAAGTCCTCTATGTAATCAGTTTTTTGGCATTCAGGCCAAGAGGAATATAAATACCCCATATCTGTTTCTGTCAAAAAAACAAAAAACTTAATATATAAATATTTTATTGTTAAAACTAAACTACTTAACAACATTTGTTATGCCTTATAGGTAGTGACTCATTTACATGATTAAGGATTGTTTAGTTAAATTAGAATTGATTATTTAATTAAATTAGAATTGATCAATATGTTTACTCTTCTTTATTATTTAAATTGGTTGAAATAAATTTTATTTTCTTTATCATTTTTTAAAACCTCAATTTCATTTTTATTTTTTTTAGTGATTTCAATCCTTTTAAAATAAGTTAAAAGTTATCGAATTAAAAATTTTATAATTGAATTTTTCTAAAAATAAAACAAAATAAATAAAATAAACTCTAACTTTCCAAAAAAATCTTATTAATCAAAATAACAACTGAGATTTTATTTTTTATTTTTTTGAAAAGTTAAAACAAATATGAGAAAAAAAATATCCATATATTATTATTAACTACGTAATTTTGTTCTACGTTTTAGGTAATCACGAATTTATATAATAAAATTTTGTTTAAATAAATTAGAGTTGAGATAATGTAGGGTTGAAGGTCCAATTTACAACATGCAATTTGTTTCCTTGTCCTTGTCTCTCTGGTCTATTTTCAACAATGTGGGGCGTGGGCTACTCCATTTTTAATCCTTGAAACAACTATACATACATTACAAATATGCATTTGATTTTTGGTCAAAGGATAATTATTTAAAGTTCAACGCAAAAACGAATGTGTTATACCTGTTCAACGAATAAACAAATGTGTTATACCTGCCATGCGGTAGGGATAATAATGACAATTACAATATTTTCGTATTATTAAATCTAATTTGTTATAGACTAAATGAGATAGAAAACATCTTAAAGTGGTGCAAGAGGTGCACTACAAATATTTGTCAATTTGACGATAGTATTATTGATTTGAAAGTAAATGACAATTGATTATATATGTGTTGTTGCATAGGTCTCTTACTTATGAAGGACTAGCATCTTTTTGCAACATGTATGGATATGAGGACAATTATATGTTGATAAAACTTTGTATTTTGTTGTTAAAATACCTTATTTTGAAACTAAATGTGTTTTTGTAAACCTAAGATATCAACTTGCATTAGATCATAGATCACAAATATTAACAATATTGTCAATATGCAATGACATGCTTCTTGTGCTCAAGGAGAACGTGAGAAAATTATTTTCTATTGGTATTGATTTAAAGCTATGTTTAATTTGAATGTGTTGGTTTTCACAATTAGTCATACTGTAGCTAAAGCTTTATGGAAGTGTTAACAGTTTTGGACCCGCCAACATTTAGGGGGTCTCCCCGATATGAAGTCCCAATTAGACCTCGCACTGTTTGGTGTAAGAGCCCCAACTGGAATATGGCTTGGTTGCCAAAGCAGTGAGTGTTAATGATGTGCCTTGGATGCAATAACGCATAGAGTGGTGCACTTATGGCTTTGGTGGAACAAGTGTGTGACTCTGCAGAAGGTCAATTGCATTGCACAAAGGGTTGTAACACAGTAGAAGGGAAAAGAAGTGAGCCCCTTAGAAGCCTGTAATAATATGCAACTTAAAAGGAACACACGAGCATAAAGACATCACAAGCTATCATGCGGAATAGTCCCCAGGATAACCGTGACGGAAATAATACAACAACACGCATTCAACAAGATCCATACTAATGTAAACGAAATAATTCATAAGCGTTAAAATAAGTTAAATAATACACATTGCAAATATAACAAGAATAGTCCTACTACATTCACAACATATGCATGAAAACATGTTGGCTTTGAGCTTTTATTAAAGTGAAAGTTTCAATCATACATATACCATTGATGGACCACTAGCCCCAATAGTGGAACATGAAGTCAACACCTGCTCCTCTAAAGTACTCCCTCTATGCTATGGAGAAGCCAAAAGCGTGGCTCCCAAATTCCCTTTACATGAATTATGAGGGTATATTTATAACAAGAGGAGGTGCTTCTTCAAATCCCCTTTGTGACTCTTTGACTTCCCTCATGTCTCTTCAACTTATTTACATTCTGAATCTTTAATTACATCGTGACTCTTCACCTTCCACAATTGACACTTGGAATTTCACTTACAAATTAATTACAAAATAATATTACAATACACTCGTACCCATATAAGACAAATTTACGTAGATCCAACTAGGCATCCTAAAAAGAAAAAATAATTAAGCTTGAGTTTGGGGAAAATCCAACTCAACAACTTCCACTTGATGTCTTTCAGTGACGTAACGGTGCCAAGCTTGGTATTGTGCAATGACATCCCAAAACTATGTGATGGTGTTTGACTAGAAGCGGACTCTAGCCTCCATGGCATCAGGGTACAATGATTTGGAACCAGTTTTTCTGGATCAAGAGCAACATTGTGTTGATTTGGACAAGGCCACCAATGTAGTTCTACATGTTCTGTATGTTCACCTCCAAATCTTCCTTGGTGACAATCTGCTAGTATTCTTCAATATCCTACCTGACCTGGTTCTTACGTTTGGCTTTAGTGAGTGAGCCTATTGATGGGATCCTGTGGGACTTCACCAAGAAATCCAGATTGTTGTATAACCATGTATATGAGGCCTGAATGTTACCAATGAACGAAGCCAGTTGTTTGATGTTCTGGATAAGCATTTTCACTCTTTCTTTCTCCAACTCTGCATGTTGCTTTGTTTTCTTGCCCAAGTAAAGTGGTGCCCTTTGTATGGCATTACCATTCATGCATGAAAACGATGGCAGTTTGTACATTCCTGAGAGTTTTTATAAAGTCTTTACATTTCAGTTGCAAACCTTGTAAGTGGACAATTACTTTATGCATGATGATGAGCTCTTCATAAAGATTTTTCATGGTCTCTCCCAAAGTTGATACTTCACCAAGTATTGCTGCCTTTAGCTCTTCCAAATAGACCTGTGCAAAAATTGTGTTCTTGATCTCTACGCAGAGCTATTTAACCTCTTTCCCAACATCCTGCAAGTTCTTTTCCATTTTCTTGTTCTTGGTTGTCAAATACTCAGTGTTTGACTTTGCTGCACTTGTGAACTCCAAGTTGGCTATGATAATGGAATTTGGATTCCTGTTGGTGTCTTTCATAATCACCCTTTCTCTTGTGAACACAAGAGATGCGAGTTCATTCAGAAAATGTTTTCTCCATGCTTGTACAATCTTCTTCTGGAGTTCATCATAAGACATATTGTACGTGTCCATAACTAGATCATCATCAAGAGGAAAATTTTCCTCTTCCTCGCTTGGAGCTAACTCTACTAATGGAGGTGGTGGATAATGAATAGTGACCTGTTGTGTGCTCAACATCAGGTTATCATCTTCATTATGTGGCTTCGGTTCCACATCCATGTCTTGAATCTCAATCATCTCTTCAATCTGCTAAGCAAGCTCCTTGTTCTGCATCTGTTTTCTCTTCTCCTCTAGTTGTCGTTTATATCCTTGTTCTTCGATCTGTCTCTCTACTTTTATTTCTTCCACTATTGCTTCTCCTCTTTACCTCTCTTCTTGTTCTTCTTGTTCTTGCTTATGCTTCTCTTCTTCTTCCTTCCTCCTCTGCTCTTTTTCTTCCCTCCACTTCTATTATACTTCTTGTGTCCTTTGTTTCCTCTTCTACTCTACTGCTATAATTGCTTTCATCATAATTATATTTTCTTTCATCTTGTGGCTTCGCTCTCCCCCTGGGCTATATGCAACCTTTCTCTTGCCCTTCTCGTGCACTAGGTTGCATGCTTCCGCTGATGCTACCTCTATAGTAGCTTCCTTTGACATAACAATCTGTGATGTACCTGCAAAGTTGACTAGCTCGCGGGACTTGGAGGCATTATAAAAATTCTTCCATCCTTCCTCATCATGCCAGTAGAATATCCCGCTTAGCCACTAAAAATGGATTCTCGCACAATGGTCTTTGCAAATATCCCTCAAATCGTAGTGATTGAAGTCTCAGGTATCGAACACAAACTTCTCTATTGCCTTCCCTTCGATATCCACAACTTTCATATTCTTGATCTCATATAATCCGATCTACAAGGGAAGCACTGGCCAAGGTGCTTTCTTCTTCCCATGCAGAGTTGTTGATAACCCTGTGGAGAGATGATATGCAACTTCTTGCACGAAGATCTTATCAGTGGCATACCTTGGAAAAATATGTGGTGATTTTTGTCTGTCGAACATTCTAACGAATGTTCCATCCAGTGAGGCAAACCAATCTGCGATATGTGATACTTCTTCCAATGCCTCATGTGACATGCAAGGTGGCTCTTCCTAAAAAATCATCAGTAAGATTCTCTATTACTCCTATATGGTTGCACTCTGAGAGAAACTCACAATAAATATGCATGAAAAATTCTCGTGGTTTCCAAGTCCAATTCATGTCAAGGAATGAATTGTGTGCACAGATCGCATCAAATAGATATGCATATATATAAAATCTAGCTTTCCCGCGCTTGGGAGAACTCAGGGCGTTAGCTACATGAATATTCAATTGTCGATCCAACAAATTTGACCAGTTGAATGGTTTTGCTTCGCTTACAAACTAGTTCAAAAAGAATGCCCACCTTTCAGGGAAGGTCTTGGTGCTCTGCTGACCATAAATTCTACAACATAGGATGATCAACAGTTGATAGACCCTCCTAAGAGATTTTGTCTTTTATGTGTTGGTGGGTGTCTGACGAAACTTTGTTGGCTCTTTCACCCAACCTTTGACAATATCCTTCATGCTCAAATAATTGTTGTTGGCATAGAAATATGAATCCATGAGCGATTCTAGATCGAGTAAATGATACATGAGGTGATAATCTAGTGCCAAAAAAGAAGAGAGCCTCTATCCACTCATACTGCTAAGAGTCATGGTCTTTGGATCTGTGTGAGATAATATCTAGTTGATGACATTTGTACATGGAAATGTTGGGTACTGGCATGCAACCCTGTGAAGCCCCGATCTCTAGACATTGACATAT
>APFE031135184.1:3024-17800 GCA_000404065.3 Pinus taeda
GGACATTGTCCTTTTGGTTATCTTCTTCTACCGCCTCAGGTTCCTCAAGTGGTGGATCTTCCTCCAATGAGCTGTAACCAGTGGCATCAATTTGAAAAAAATTGGGCTCCTTGCATTTGTGACTTGGGGAGTATTTTTCATCACAGTAGTAACATAATCCCTGCTTTCTTCTTTCGGCCATTTCTACTGGTGACACCTTTTGAACCTTAAGTGTTTGAGTCGTGCTATGATCCTGTGTGGTGCGACCCTTGGCGATGAAATTTGGGCCGGTGGCCAGGGCTGCTAACGCACGTTCCACGTCACGAGCTACCTTGCAAGCCTCAAGCCATGTGCGAGGGTGGTGCAGTTGGACATGGGCTTTTATGGCCTCTTTAAGACCGCTAATAAAACATTCCGTGTAGAACGCATCTGAGAGACCCCAAGTGCGGAAGGCTAAGGCTTCAAAGGCTGTAATATATTCATCCACTGTGCCCGTCTGTCGGAGCTTAGTAAGGCGACCCAAAAAAGCAGATTCCTGGTCAAAGCGGTCTGTAAGAGATTTTTTGAATTTGTCCCAAGTCCTAAAAGGTGCATTGCAACGTTGATGCCATTCCCACCATTGCCACCTTTCATTATCCAAGTACATGCTCCCTACCATAATCTGAGTTGCATCATCTAGGATGTTATTAAAATTGAAATACTGCTCCATTTGTGCTATCCATGATGCTGGGTGAGAGCCATCAAATTTATGCATATCCAATTTGGGAGGTCTCGGACGGGATTGTTGTTTTTGGGAGCCCCAGAGGTGAGGAGAATGACTAGACTCACCCTCCCTGTGTTCATTTTCAATATTCTCTTCCTCATGGGCTACCTCCTTGCCCTTCTGGACTGCGTCCGGGGCTAATATTAACATATTGTCAAGCTGAAATTGGATGGATTGCAACATTCGTTCGAGTTTGTCCATCCTCTCATTGGCCATCGCTTGGGCTATAGTTGCTACCATGCACCAACCTTATGCTTCTTAAAATTTGGGACCACCAATTTTTTTTTTTCACTAAGATTTGAATGGTACCACTGTGCTCAGCTCGTCGTCCTGATTCTGATGGGCTAGATCACCAATAAGCGCTTTACTCCTTCCTTAGGAATACTGCAGTCGCCGAATCCTCAAAATGTTACTGCTGACAAAAGTCCTGCGAAAATCATGCTCCGGTATAGTAACCCCACACAACTACTCAGATCAGGTGGATCTGAGAGCTCTGAATGACGGAATAGATTGTTGCTGCGGATTTGATGGATCTAATAGATCAGACTGATGTCTGCTGCTGCTACTTTCCTTTGCACGAGTGGATCTGGCCGAGATGATGCTTGATCCCAAGATAAAGGGAGCTATGGTCTCGAGGAGTGTCAGGTGCTACAGATATCGATATACATAAGGGTCTAACAGTAGTACTCGGCCCGATGTTTCAGGGCTCTAACTAAGGAGGATCAACCGTACCCTTAGCCGTACAACCCGACTACCCTATCGTATGGGCGAGTAATCTCTCCGAGTGCTGTTCTCGGTGTACTGTAGCACCAAGACGACCGACAGTTTATCTATGGCTAGGTTGCAGAGGAGCTAGGGGGCTTCCGATATACCCAGAAGGTACGTGGAAGACAGTCCGTACGCAGTTCTGTCTAATGCGCTACTACTCGAAGGGGTACCCACAGGGGTTACAAGGGAGTGCAACAAGCGTGACCACCTCTTGTATTTCCTGCATGCATGCCTCCCCAAATCCGCAGGTTTATGCGCTCAACGACAGATCCCGTGGTTTAAAGACGCCAGAACACGTCTCTAGCCAAATTTTTTTTTTTGCTAAGAAATGGAGATCCCACCGGCCCTGGAAAGAGTTCTGATACCACTTGTTATGCTCTTAACCTGCAAATGATACCCAAATACAGAATTTGCGAAGAAAAGATACCCAGAACACAGAATAGCAATGATTTTATTATTCAGAGAGTAATGTTCACTTGCCTCTTCGAGGGGGAAACCTCCAATAGAGCAGAGCTCAATTACAAAATAAGACACCATGCTCCTCGCAGGGAGTCTCTATCCTTTATATATGACTCATACATGTAATACCATGGATCAATACCATGGGTTTTATTAATACCATCTACCTAATACTAGGCCCATTTGCAACTGACTGTGGGCCCGTAATAAATAACGGGTTAACCACTTACAATTATTAATATGGGCTTTATTGACTCTTTATTATGACGCGATCCCACTACATAAATAAGGGGGTTAGGGTGGGACCCTAACATTCACCTCCTTCACGGGAAGTCCAAAATTCACTACCACAGTCAAAGCTTGCATCTAATGTTCAACGCTACAATCTCGTGCTACATGTCCCTTCAACAAATAGTTATCGAATCATTGTTGTAGGGAACACTCCCCATGTACATCTAATTCCATCTGGAAATGCTAATGACCAAAATCAACATATCCTCAGAACGCTCGAAAGTGATAATTCTGATGTGCTTTTGGTCGAGCTTCCTTCATCGATGATAGAGAAATCTGAGATCATGCACTGGAGGATTTCAGAACCTTCTATTACTTCAGATTTGACTTCTCTTTATACCCGAAGCATCTCTGTATTAGAAAATTGTTACAATATATTCAAATGAAATGCAAGGGGATCCTACTTTCCAAGGCGATAGTTACGCCATCTACTCCAACCAAAGTGCTTCTATCAACACTCCCTTCAACCTTAAAACCTTCAGTTTTTGTATTTGGTAAGTTGTACGGTTATGAAAAGGATACCGAGTCAGATAGCATCAAAACCAGAATGATGCCTTACAGTTACGAAACACCACCTTGGTGCCATCAGATTCTCAGGGCCATAGCTTGGCAACTGTTGCTACCAATTTCTGGATGGATTTGTGTCATTCGTCTACGGTGTGCTGGTGGATACTCTTTACATTGCAGGGGAAAATATCAAGCACATCATGAGGGAGAACATGGACTTAGCCACGATCAGGGTCAAGGCCAAGAAAGACAACTTGACTGGCGTCAAACTCCCCAAATTCGAGTACTTTTCGGAGGCGAGCAATGACAGGGAAGGATCAGAGGAAGGCATCGGTGGGAAAAGATCACAAGAAGGAGCAATGTTTTCACCGGCCAAGCGAGGAGAAAGTGAATCTAGAAATATAATCGTGGAGGCTAATGAATCTATATAATGTGGAGGTCAATGAATCTATAAACAATATCATGAGACAAAGCCTTAACATAAAAAAAAATTCTGCCTAATTAAAAATATTATAAGTAATGACTTACTATCATTAAAAAAAAAACAAAAAAAAACAAAAAAAAAACAAAAACACAACAAAACAAAACAAAACAAAACAAAACAAAATTTTTTAATAAGCCAATTCGTTAGTTATAAAAATCCCTTAAACCATTCATCCTCATTTTGAATTAGCAATTGAATATATGAAAACAAAAAATAAACCCTCTATAGTAAATAGTTTCAACCATAATATAATAAAAAATTCACAAGAAGTTCATGCAATCATTTTTTTTCATCTTATAATCAAAACTTAATTTAAATTCTTAACTTTAAATATTAATCTAAATAAATGTAACTCTCCATTCCATAGATTAACAACACCCCAAGAAAAAAGGCATACCTTTCTCTAATATTAACAACAAACTCAACCCTATAAATGGTGAATATCTTCTCCTAATCGCGTTGAGCCCCACATTTCTCCGACTATTCCATTGAAAGAAAAGGCAAGATTGAAACCTGCATTAAGAAAAAGTTGAACAACATTAACTAAGCCTCATTTTGTGTATCACGTGGATTCTTTGAGTCTCTACTTATAACAAGGATGCATTGCATTCTGTATACCTGCCATATAAATGATAGCTCCTTGGTTTCTTAAGTCTATAAAAATATTGAATATAATGAATACATCTATTCGTTTACCCAAAACCACTTCAAAAAAGCTTATAAAAATATTGAATATATTGAATACCTCTATTCGTTTACCCAAAACCACTTCAAAAAAGCTTATGGAAAATATTTGCTTGATACCAACTGCCTATTTGTCCCTATGAGTTCTGGGCTATTTAGTTCCTGCCATGCCATTCTTTAGTGGATTCTTCATCATATTGTTGGTGATGATGCAAATAACATGCCATTGAAACCTTTCGTCACTGCCTTATATACTCAGGTATATCTTATATAATATGTGCAAAGAATGAAATGTACAAGAGGCTATGAGAAAGTGGACGAATAGACCAAGCTCGCCAGTGGAGATCGTACTGAATTCGAATTGGGCGAATTATTCACTGTATCGAACCGAACCGAATCGGCGAATTTGTGAATTTTTTCTCCCAGTACGGTCGAACTTGGTAACTGTGATGTAAACTCTTTTGAAGCTGGTCACCTTTCGTAGAAATCTATGTTGCACCTCTCTACTAATTCAGATTCATAGCCAAATGATAGATTCACGTTTCCAATGCGTGTATGTATAGAAGATAACTATGACTACCCGCAAAAAGCTTGATTTAAACAGAATCCCAGAGAAATAAAAAAGGATTATGTCCACATTTAAAACCATTGTTTTTGATATCAACAACATGATATATTAGCCACTAGTTGCTTGAAATCTTAAATTCAATGATAGCATGCCCCAATGTCTACCTATGCTGCTGATAAGGAATTCACAAACAACATAGGTCCTATTGATCAACAAAATTTAAACAATAATAGGATCTTCAATTCATTAGTAAAGCTGATACAAACATCGAAATGGTATTAGTGAAGAGGTGGTTTAAAAAAAGCGCACTTATCAAAGAAATCTAGCCTTTACCAAAGAAAATCTGTAGACAACATTCCTTGGTAGTAATAATAATAGTCTACCATTGTGACTACAATAGTAGTTAGTTTTCTGCCATAGTACTTGCAATAATAGTTAGTTTTTTGCCATAGTGCCTGCAATAATAGTGAATGTATTGTTAACATAGTTCCAACTGATTCTAACCCTATCTTAAAAAAATTAACAAAACTTTCCAAAGTATAGAAAATAAAAATAATAAGAAATGAAAAATATGGAGTCATATGGCAGTATTCTACATTGTTTGCAGAGGCCTATCACAGGGCAATGACATCAGAAGAAACTCATAGCTTCTGCCATTGTTCCTGTAATGATAGTTAGTTGATGATAAACTATATTGTTAGTTCTGCTATCAGAAGAAGCTCCCTAGCATTACAATAATAGATTCTTCCATTGATCCTGTAATAATAGTTAGTTGATGATGAATAAAATAGTTCTAACAGATTCTAAATAATTTTCCAACTTAGAGAAAATAAACATAAGTAGTTGTGAACCATGATTGATGCAGTAGAATTTCTGCATTGTTTGCAGAGGACTGTCACATAATATTTATATAGTTTACATTGGAATTAAGAATCTTTATGCTAGAATGAACTCGCTACTATTAAGTTGATATTAGAACACATTCATATAGCTTATCGATAATAAAAAATATGTTCAAATAAAAGCTAAGTCTTTTCAATATCTTTTCACTCCAAAACAAATCATTTAAAAATAGAACAAACGTATATTTTCCAACTTATTAAGAATAAACATTTAAAAACTGAGGTGCATTCCCTCACACTTCTATTTAATAGTAAACTTAATAAAGAAAAAACATTTTCAAAAAACTTAGGTGCATTCCTCACGCCTCTATTTAACAAATATTATTTGAAAATAAAATAAATCACAAGATACAATAGAATTATCATGCTTGTCCAGTCAATTTAACGTCTTAAATTTCTCTACATAAATTATCAATCCGGGTATCGTAAACTGATGAAGTGTGGTGCACCATATGTGCTTAGTTAACCATTTTCTTACTTCGTTGTTTTATAGTTTATGTTGTTTTGGGGGGTTTTGTTTCTTATGCTTAAGGAAATTAATCTAAGAAAGAAAATCTATGCTTCTAGGTGAAATCTCTAAATGTTAATGGACAATTAAATCTAATGACTTCTAATGTTAGAATCTAATTTCTAAAGAAAGGAGAAAATGAAAAAAATCAAAACTTTGAATAGTTAGATTAATCTAAGCCGGAAAAATGTCTATGAAATGAAAGCAAAAATGATAACAGCTAAATGAAATCCAAGAAAGCAAAAATAAAACTACTACAATTAAACTAAAGGCAAAAATAAAACTTGAAACTGATTTTAAATTAATGATCAGCCAGTAATCTCATACATAAACATAACACTTCGCTAATTAGCTTGAAAATCAATCATCAACTAAAGGCTCCAGAAATATTAGCTTATAGCATGAGAGAATGACATTAAACTATCTAAATCTACACTAATGAACAACAAGTAAACTCATTTATAAACATGAAACTTCACCAATTAGCTTGAATTCATCAACTAAAGGCTCTGGAAATATTTTCTTATAACATGAGTGACTATATTAAGAAAGAAAATGCACTGAACAACAAAAAAATCTCATTCATAAACTCAATATTTCGCCAATTAGTCTGATAATAAACCATCAGCTAAAGGCTCCAGAAATATTTGTTTATATCATGAGTGACTACACTAAGAAGGAAAAGGCATTAAACAACAAGAAATCTCATTCATAAACTCAATATTTCGCTAATTAGTCTGAGAATAAACCATCAGCTAAAGGCTCCGGAAATTTCCATTTATGTAATGAGTGACTAATCTAATAAGAAAATACAAGAAACATGTAAAGAAAAACTAATCTACTGTGTACTTTAATGCTCCAATCACCAATTGGGAAATATTTCCTTGGACTATTTTGTTAAGCATAGATTACATAGTTATATAAATCTACAATCAATCAGTTGAATGCACTTGCATGAACTAAAATTGCATGAATAGAAAATCTAAACTATCAAACATGAAAGCAATAAAATGACATACTTGAATGAAATCAAAGCAAAACTATAAAACAAAATCTACTCTACCTTACATTCTAATATGCTCCATGACATCTACTTCACATCTCCTTCCATGTTGAGAACATCAAAGCTTTATTCAAATTCTTCAAAAATACAAAGTACAACAAAGATCTCCAAAGCTTTCCAAAACCATCAAGGAAAAACTACAAGCTCCAAGCTACAAAAGATAAGACTAAAAAGCTAACAAATGAAGGAGAGAGATCTCCTATTTATACAAAAAAATGAGAAGTCATCTCATTAATGAGAGTCCATGAATCTCTCCCTCTACCTCTAGAGTCCTAATCAAAATAGGAAATGATAAGACACATGTCTTCTTAGAGTTTCAATACAAATAGGAGATATGACACATATCCTCATGATCCCATGATCCTCTCCACTCAAATTCGAATTTGGCCTTAGGGTGCCACATAAAAGTCTTATAGAAGCCTCCTTTTGACCTGCACATGTCAACAATCTCAACCCACTTGTTAGGTATAAGCATATGCACATTATTTTCTAATTTTTAACCACAAATTCACTTAAAAAGGCTAAGAATTAACAAAGTTCGGAAAAACATAAATGTGACCCAATGATAATGAAAGTGAGATGAATGTAGTGACATGGTAGTGAAATGGAGGTGATATAATGGACATACTAGTGAAAGTGTAATGGAAATGAATGACAATTTCAAGACCCAACATACCCCCAACTGAAGCTATTGCATGTCCTCATGCAATATATATTACATTAATTCTTTTGATCCTTGAGCTTTGGCTTAACTTTGCATGGTATCATTTGATAACTTCATACTTCTGCAAAGTGTTTTACTTGAATTGCAACATGGTTGATTCTTGTGTCACAACCATATTTTGTTTTTGTGTTTTATTTTGATCTTTGAACTTTGCATAATGATAATTTGATTTTTGTTGCAAAGTATATCTTTATTGGATCGCATCATGATTTGTTCTTGTGTGACAACCATGATTGTGTTTGTATCCAATTATCCTTTAAGCACTTTTGAAAAAGCCATTGTATGCTCATAATAACAATGTAATAGTTAATATATTTTGGAAGTATGTGGTCTTCTGAATATGATATGAACATGGAAATTTATGTACATGAATATATTCCCCCCCCCAACTGACGATATTGGCAATTTTATGAGATGAGGAAGATAAATGTTTTTCCAACAATTATCATTCTAGCTTTTTATGGAATTCTATGGTCAAAAGTTAGAAAATGATGTACCTTAACTTACCATTTGAAATGGATGAGTTGTATGTGTGGTGGCTTCAAAATTCTGATCATAATGTTCTTCAAGTGGTTGGATAAAAAGAGTCATGGATAAAAGTGTCAAGATGACTTTTTATTGCTTCTATTAAAACTTGCTAAATCTGCTCCAAAATGCTGAAAATAATAGTTTTCACGTTTTCAAAACTAATTGGCATAATTCCTACTATGTGAAGAGATGTTCTGATGTCGAACATAGCAGGAAATTGTTGACTTAGTGGCCATTAATGGATGCCACTAGTCAACACGAGAACTCTCACCATTGATGACAATGAGAATCAAGATGCCCAAACACATCTTGCTAGGTACGAATACATTTGCCAATGTCGAGTCACCTAGAAGATCCGATGAACAAGGGACATTAATGAATTCCCATTGTTTGTCGGCAGCAGGACTTGCCATTAAGACATGCAAGCGTCAAGGTGTTTTTGCAAGGAACTTAGACTCAAAAGACTATAGACTCAATAATTTGCATTGAAGCAGGGCTTATTTTCGAAATGAAAATGATAGGAAAGGGAAGATAAAAATGGAAGATGTCAGTGAAGAGTAGAAATGGCAATGGGCAATAAGCATGTAAATGAGTCTCTTGCTTTTATTTGTGGGTTATGAGTGGAGAAAAAAAAGTAATGGAAAGTGTATGTGAATGTAAATGGAAAATATGAAGGGAAATGAGGTGAATGGTTTATTATGAAGTATGGATGTGATAGAAACAATAGTATCTGAAAGTTTTGCAAGTGTTTGGATCTGATTTTGCAATAGCATATTTCCTCTTTGTTACTAATCATCCTTCTATGAAACAAATTGGTCTCTTAAGAGAGACACTATTCACTTGTAGTCATTTGTCCTTCCTCCTGGAACCTACAAAAAAACTAATACTTCTTCTACAATGGAATGTAAGATTATCAAAGGAGAAAGGTGATCAATCTCTCTAGTTATGATATTTACACACAAAACTAAGAATTTGTATTAATGAAACAAGTTCTCAAAGCAAAATCAAAATAATTTATACCTGCTTTGGAATTAGTACCTCAAGTTAACTGTTGTACCTTTTCAGCAATTTATTTCATTATTTACTGTTTCAAACTCTGATGATGGATTTCTCATTGTGTATACCTTGTCAAGATCTTTCCAATGACATTTAAATCATCAAAATATGATTTTGTATGAGAAAATTAGACTAATTTGAACAATGAGGTTTTTTAACTGCAAATCGATGTTTAGCTACGGAATTAGAACAACTGCGGAATTGGAGAACAACTGCGGAATTGGAATATAGTTTCTGTAGCTAAAAATATTAAACATAAATTTAGTTATTCATGTTTCATCATGAATCCAAAATTAATCAATACCTTCAGAAAAGTGAGCAAATAACTTATTCATTTCATTGATTCAAAATTGTTTTTTTCTTGACATGCGACGACTTAGTGTGGCAACTTAGTGATAACACACACCTTGACTTCCCTTTGACTGGAGTCTTTTTTATCGACTTGGATCAAATGGATAAGACACCATCCATGAACTACATTTTCCCAGCTACCCATGTGGCTCGTTTCGTCTCTCGACACCTGTAACCTACAAAAGTAGAAAAATGGCTGCGAAATTGCCGGTTAACTGTGGAACAGGGCTGCATTCCGCAGCTAAAAGACAACCAACCATTAGTTTTGAATTTTTGTATGTACAAAGGATTATTCTGCAGACCAACCACTGCAACACAAATTATCATCATTTCCTGCAACTTTATAGGCTACCAAACAATAGAAATTGCATCATATATCCCCTCTGAATGCCTGATTCTTTTGAATCGAAGTTGTCCCTTCAGATTGACAATGGTGTGACCTGGCCTTTCTTAAGCATTGGAGGCAGTCATAGCGTTTGGTTGAATAGAAACTAGGCAACCAGACCCTGTCTACGATTAAAAGGTTAAAACAAAAGAATTAAGGCATCTACAAATCTTTCTTTATCCGTCAATTCAACCCAATAGATCACGGCATCCACCTTGGCATAATGAAGTATGGGTTACATACGGAAGGTATTTAAGTCATGAGGCATGGAAAGAGACATGATGGAGTGGCATAACGAAGTCTGAGTTAAAAATGGAACAACACAGCTGGACCTGATCCAATCTCTGCAACGTGGAAATAATTCAAGAGAAGAGTCGTGTGATTCTGGATTGTAATCAGCGATACACTGATGTACAGGTCACGTGGAGAGATTGTTAGTAAGAGGCATGGCGTAACAAAATTGAATGTCAGCACACAAGATTGAGGCATGGCGAAAACAAAAATGGAATGCCAGCACACAAGATTGAGGTGTGGCATAAACAAAAATGGAATGCCACACACAAGATTGAGGCGTGGCGTAAACAACAGACTGTTCATCAATTCAATTTCCATTTTTCTCTCTCGCAGCATGCAAAAATGGGCTTCAAAGAACTAAAAAATTCTCCCAAATCGCTGCAAATTGTTTAAAATGATTTATGGGTTATCTAATTGACCGTGTTTCCGAAAAAACCCATGTTTTATTTTTCCTAATTTCATCTTCATTTGGCCGGATTGTGCAATTGAAGTTTGACGTTTCTTTTGTGTTTTGCGTTTTTGTGGATTAACGTTTTTACTGTTCTGCATTTTTATGAATTGCTGCATTCGGTTTTCTGGTTTGATTTGCAATTTTCAGCACAGAGAAAGTAAATGAATAATGATCAGATATCAGACCTTTGTTTTATCCCAGCAATATACTAAAGAAATCATACTTCAAAACACATTTGTTTGGGTTTGCCATGTGCAACATTGCTTGCCTTGCGACAGAAGACGAAAATGAATCTTATGGTGTGGACATCACTGAACTATGCAAGGAGGGACGATTGGACCAAGTTTTGGACAGATTCCCATAAACTAACAATTACGTCTGTCTCTTGCAGTTCTGCATCGATGCCAGAAAATTTGCAGAGCCCAGATAGATTCATACCCATATGATTAATAAAGGATCCATCCTTGGCATTTTTATACAGAATCGCCTTTTTTTTTAATGAGTGTTGAATATTTTCACTAACATTGGCCTGCTGCTACTGATTACAAGAATCAGGCAAACAACTAGAGGAGGCTATTGCAGTTTTTTTTTTTTTTTGTAATGTTTTTGCAGGTTCGTTTCAAGGCCAAAGCTTGAACAGGAATGCAGATTTTCTATTGAGGCCATAGTGAAAACTAGGATTGGAGATAGCCATAGGTCTTTCCCCCCCTTTTTTTGTTCTTCTGAAATTGTGAAATTTTATAAAAATGATTAATGGTTTTCAATTTCAGGCAGCAAAGACTTCAAGGTAAATATGTTAAAAACAAGACTTTGACTGAGGTCTTAAGCTAGTCTTTTTATCGATTTGGGATGGGTGACTAGGGTATGATCCATGTCGGGACGATTCCGGAGATGCCCATGTGGTTGTTTTCTTCATTGGATGCCTGTAACTCGTTAAACCTTGGAAATAGCTGCAGAATTCACAGTTAACTGCGGAAAAGGGCTACATTCTGCAGCGAATTTGCAAAATCATATTAAAACAGGACACAGTGTTTTGAGGGTCACTACAAACCATAACCAGTGAATCTTGGACAGCAGAACCTATCAAAGCAGTTGGATTTTATTTTTTTTATTATTATTATTGAATCAAATGAAATGATGAAGTTTATTTTGTTCTTTTTTCTTTTTTTCTTTTTTAACATAAAAAATCTTTCCCTGATCCTACAGATCACACAAAGTGCAGGAGGAGAGCATAGTCAAGTTTTTTTTTTTTTTTTTAGATGTAAGAAATAAGGTCTCCTAATTACACTTCCTCGGCAACGATGCCAAAATGTCCAGTCAATTTAACGTTTTAAATTGCTCTACATAAATTATCAATCCGGGTATCATAAACTGATGAAGTGTAGTGCACCATATGTGCTTAGTTAACCCTTTTCTTACTTCTTTGTTTCATAATTTATGTTGTTTGGGGGGGTTTTGTTTCTTATGCTTAAGGAAATTAATCTGAGAAAGAAAAGCTATGCTTCTAGGTGAAATCTCTAAATGTTAATGGACAATTAAATCTAATGACTTATAATGTTAAAATCTAATTTCTAAAGAAAGACGAAAATGAAACAAATCAAAACTTTGAACAGTTAGATTAATCTAAGCCGGCAAAATGTCTATGAAATGAAAGCAAAAATGATAACAACTAAATGAAATCCATGAAAGCAAAAATAAAACTATTGCAATTAAACTAAAGGCAAAAATAAAACTTGAAACTGATTTTAAACTAATGATCAGCTAGTAATCTCATCAATAAACATAACACTTTGCCAATTAGCTTGAAAATCAGTCATCAACTAAAGGATCCGGAAATATTAGCTTATAGCATGAGAGAATGACATTAAACTATCTATCTCTACACTAATGAACAACAAGTAAACTCATTTATAAACATAACAGTTCGCCAATTAGCTTGAATTCATCAACTAAAGGCTCCGGAAATATTTGCTTATAACATGAGTGACTATATTAAGAAAGAAAAATCACTGAACAACAAGAAAATCTCATTCATAAACTCAATATTTTTCCAATTAGTCTGAGAATAAACCATCAGCTAAAAGCTCCGGAAATATTTGTTTATATCATGAGTGACTACACTAAGAAGGAAAAGGCATTAAACAACAAGAAATCTCATTCATAAACTCAATATTTCACCAATTAGTCTGAGAATAAACCATCAGCTAAAGGCTCTGGAAATATCCATTTATGTAATGAGTGATTAATCTAATAAGCAAATACAAGAAACATGTAAAGAAAAACTAATCTACTGCGTGCTCTCATGCTCCAATCACCAATTGGGAAATACTTCCTTGGACTATTTTGTTAAGCATAGATTACATAGTTAGATAAATCTACAATCAACCGGTTGAACACATTTGCATGAATTAAAATTGCATGAATGAAAAATCTAAACTATCAAACTTGAAAGCAATAAAATGGCATACTTGAATGAAATCAAGGCAAAACTATAAAACGAAATCTACTCTACCTTACATTCTAATATGTTCCATGACATCTACTTCACATTTCCTTCCATGTTGAAAACATCAAAGCTTTATTCAAATTCTTCAAAATTACAAAGTACAACAAAGCTCTCCAAAGCTTTCCAAAGCCATCAAGGAAAAACTACAAGCTCCAAGCTACAAAAGCTAAGACTAAAAAGCTAACAAATGAAGGAGAGAGATCTCCTATTTATACAAAAAGATGAGAAGTCATTTCATTAATAAGAGTCCATGAATCTCTCTTTCTACCTCTAGAGTCCTAATCAAAATAGGAAATGATAAGACACGTCTTCTTAGAGTTTCAATACAAATAGGAGATGTGACAGATATCCTCATGATCCCATGATCCTCTCCACTCAAATTCGAATTTGGACTTAGGGTGCCACATAAAGGTCTTATAGAAGCCTCCTTTTGACCTACACATGTCAACAATTTCAACCCACTTGTTAGGTATAAGCATATGCACATTATTTTCTATTTTTTAATCACAAATTCACTTAAAAAGGCTAAAAATTAATAAAATTTGGAAAAACATAAATGTGACCCAATGATAATGAAAGTGAAATGAATGTAGTGACATGGTAGTGAAATGGAGGTGATATAATGGACATAATAGTGAAAGTTTGATGGAAATGAATGACAATTTCGAGACCCAACAATGCTTTTCGTGGAAAAATATTAAGGAAAAACATGAAAAAATCACCCTCATAGGATGAGAAACATAACAACAACAAGATTGTGTTCACATTTTCTACAATGCTAGACCCTTTCCCTTCTTTCTGTCCTCCATGACTGAGGTCAAACTGTCGAGCTCTTGTGAGGTGGACTTGATTGCATGGAGAATCATCTTCTTCACCTCTAACTTGTCTTCTTTCGCCTTGTGATTCTTGGGCAGCAAGCAGAACTCTTCAGTCAACTAAATACATTGCTCTAAATTTTCAGGCGATACAAAATCCATGGAAACTTTAATACATGACTTGAGGTTTCGAACTTGATGAGGACACCCAGCTGGAATGAAGACTGCCTCGTAAAGATTTTGTTCGAATGTCTTGTTGATGCCTCGAAAATCGTTGCAACAACAATGGGGGATAACCACCTGGTCCAGACTTTAAAGGAGATATTTTTCCGTTTGGTGTGGTGGCTCCGACTGGTTTAATTAGGTCCAGTTACCTTCTCCCTATCGCTATTGGTTTATTATGTATTTTTAACTACCAATAGTCAGGGATATCAGATCATTTCTTCTTGCTGATCAAGTAAGAGAATGACCCTTAAGCTTATTTGGGTTCAACCAAGCCACAACTAAAATTTTGTTTTTTTGAGAAGAGGACTTAAAAGAATGTCGGACTTAGTCTAAATGCAAACTTATTCTTAGATGCAAACATAAATAAACTAATCTTAATCCTATTTTAATAGGCAGATATAGATTTAACCCAACCAAGAGCAAGATATTTAAAGTATTGGGATTTAAGTATGTTTTGTTTATAAT
>APFE031135184.1:29338-44375 GCA_000404065.3 Pinus taeda
CTGTCGTCATGGGCAATAAATCCCAGGGTGGATCACGTCCCCTGCCATCTGTAGAACGTGGACAAATCACCGTTTAGGATGACGTGACCAAACAGCTCACAATCACCGCTAAACTGCCTTGAGTTGACCGTGACTTGCCCAGCTTTGACCGTGGACAAAGATGATGTGGATGGCCGGAAAAATAGGACAAGAACCTTGAGCATGATGACACCTAAGTGCCCATGTGGCTCATCTAGCAAACCGACACGTGGAACATAGCGTTTAACAAAAAGGCTGCAGGATGTTCAGATAGCTGCAGGATCATCAGATAGCTGCAGGATCACCAAAAAGCTGCAGGATGCCTGTAAGTAAGCCAAAATCTAAACAAATAGTCATCCATTAGCAAAACTTACTTAATCATGCTTAAGAACACCTAATGTAATGATCTGGGTTGTTTTATGGTGAAAATGAGGCAAAAGATAAGGAAAGATAAGGGAAGATTGAGGAAAACGGTAGATAAGTAAGTGTAAAGTAGAGGCTCTACACATATTGCAACTAAAGATCAGAATGGGATAAAGCCATTAATTTTGGAAGAATATCAACATAGATTTAGATGTGTGCGAGGTGTATACTCTATTAAATTCTGTTAAGATATTATTCGAAATAGGCAGAGATATATTCATGGGTAGAGGTATTGTTGTAAGAAATTTTTGATTTAAAAAATGGGAAGTAAAAATTAAAAATTTTCTGATTAGAGGGAAATATTTCCATGAACATGTATGAGAAGGCCTGATTCCTTTGTTTTATTTTTTAATTTTTTTTTTAATCTATAAAACTGTTGAAAACAAATTAACTACATAAAACAAACAAACAAAATTAATTCTACTCCTATTCTAACCATATACATGAAAATGACTAGGTATAGTCATATTTTCAATGTAATCATTTTCTGATTTTAATTTCTACATGTATGTACAATTCAAATGTTAGTAATAAAAATACAAATCTAACTAAACCGAGGAAGATAAATTTGTAAATAGAATTCACAGTTATTGTCAGCAACTTAATTAAAATCTCATTCTCTTGAAATTTCCTTTCCAATTGAATACCAATTGGATCATAGAAATATGGATGGATTTCTATTAAGGATTGGGAAATGTTCAAAAGAAGAAATAATATGCTAGATTGTGGATATGAGCTTTTAGATTCAAAGGCCTAGAAGAAATTGTTAGTGTTATGTGTAAATGTTAAGGTATTGACAATCTTCCATGAAGGAAAACTTTCCAAATATTTTTCAAATGAATTAATGAAAAATGGAATGAAATATTTCAAATAAAATGGAAAATTATTAATTAAATTGGATTGCTGATCAGATTGTAAAAATACATTCTCTTGTTGATATTGCCTTTGAGAAGATAGAAGCTTTTGATAAAACATTAGTATTGATTGAAATTGAAATTGAAATAGCTTTTGATGCTATTGATTATAATATAAAACTTCAATTTTCCAACAGGGCAATACATCAATTGAATATTTGGTAGTAAAGTGCTCAATATGCCAGTGTAAAGTGTCAAAAATCTGAAAAATAAAATTAGAAATAAAATCTGATTTTAAACAGAAGAAGTGAGGAAACAAAAATAAAATGAAATCACTATTGTTACAACTAATATTATAGCATAATTGTGATCGTTTTAAAATAATTTATTTTTCACAAGGATTGGTCAGAATTATGGAATTTGAGTAATTGCCAATTCCAACTTGTGAATTAGAAAACGAATTATGATTATGAGTAGGAATGAGAGCTTGATCATGATATAAATCATAAATTGGAATGTTTTATTGAATAGTGAAATCATGAAGATAATTTGCTGCTCTAGAATTAATATTAGTTGGAATAATTTCTAAATTGAAAGGTTCCTCATTCTCATATGTTATTTGAATTTTATCATGAGGATTCTCTTGAGAAGAATAGAAATCAACATCCTCAATGTCAGAGTAATTATCATAAATGACTTCACAAGATTTTCTAGAATTCCCTTGAATCTCATCCAATATATCAAAACAAGGAGGAATAAAAATTTCATGTTCATTAATGGCAAAAGAATGATCAATAATTGTTTCTCTATCTTGATAAAAACTTATTGGTAATTTATTTAGATCATCCTCTTTATTTTCTGAAATATCATTAATAGCAAGAACGGAAAAATCACCATCATTAAAAATATCAGGATAAAGGGAAATATGCGAATCTGAAATAATGCAATTAAAAATGTCTATGTTTGAAAACTCTTGTACATTATGTTCATTGTAAATTTCAGATTGTAGATCATTCTTTTGTGTACTCATGCTTTCTTGAAGAAGGCTGCTTGGCTACTCTGATTTCGACATTTTTTCATCATGGAGAAATTCAGAAATTTGTACAGTAGTTTGCATGCTATTATTTACTTTGATCGCTGATTGTACTTGCTGATTTGCAATCTAATTTTCAAAATTCACGATAGAGTAACTTTCAGATTCCAATGCAACTCTTTCTCCAAAATCGCTACTGTTGTCTTCTTGCATTTAATTAGAAATATTTTCCAGGCTTTGTGAAACCATTTCATCACAATTTATTTGCACATCCAAATTGGGATTTTCATTTATATTGGAAGGGGATGAAACAAAACTTGAACTAATTTCATATGGATTGGGAATGGGAGAAAGAGAGCAAATATGTTCAAACCAATTCAAATGAAATCGAATATTGAAATCTCTAACAAATTCATTTTGAAATCTTCGCAAATATTCAATTTCATTACATACCTGTTCATAATCATAACCGTCAAATTTAAAAATGAAAAATTGTAACAAATTGATCCCAGCAATGGATTAAGGCAACCGGAAGAGTTCTACACCAGTTTCTGGCTTTTGCCGCTAATTTGAGAGTAAAAATTCTGCATAAAATGCCTTCATCAATTCCTTGAAAATCATAATTTGAAACATTTTAAATAAATTGAAATATATGATTAAAAGCAGAAGAATTTCTCTTACCATTAAACTTAACCTGAGACGAGTCTTACCACTTCGGGTGGAGTATTGGAAGATGCACATCCATGGTACAACTCCAAATTGGAAGTTTAAGAGGATCCATTGTAATTAAATAAAATGTTAAAATTGAAAAGACTCCAATAGAAAAAAAGTCTCAGGCCCTCCTTCTAGCGCCAAAAATGTTGATGCCTCGAAAATTGTTGCAACAATAATGGGGGATAACCATTCGGTCCGGACCTTAAAGCAGCTCCTTTTCCGTTTGGTGTGGTGGCTCCGACTGGTTTAACTAGGTCTAGTTACCTTCTCCCTATCGCTATTGGTTTATTATGTATCTTTAACTACCAATAGACAAGGATACCAGATTATTTCTTCTTGCTGATCAGGCAAGAGAATGACCACAAGCTGATTTGGGTTTAGCCAAGCCACAACTAAAATTTTGTCTCTTTGAGAAGAGGACTTAAAAGAATATAGAACTTAGTCTAAATGCAAACTTATTCTAATATGCAAGCAAAAATAAACTAATCTTAATCCTATCTTAATTAGGCAGATATAGATTTAACCCAACCAAGAGCAAGATATTTAAAGTATTGAGATTTAAATATGTCTTGTTTATAAGAAATATCAAGTTAATGAAGTAGTTCAATTAACTGACATTATGGATACCAAAACACATCCTATTGAGACCTCTTAATTGAAATAATAAAACAACAACACTCAGGAAGTAATTCACAAAAATGATATTGATTATCAAATCAGTAAATCCAATAATTAAACAATAATATGTGAAAATAGTTCACAATACATTACTATTTAATAAATCAGTTTTATAAGACAGATTTCTGAGTAAATAGTTACTCAAAAATCAGAATTTAGCCCATAAGAGCAGAGATAAATAACAACATAAAATAGAGACAAATTACCCATACCGACAAAAGTGCACAAATATGAAAGTAAATTGAGACATTCCTGTCATCAAAAATGAAATTAACATTTAAAATAATAGTATTTGAAATACCAATTTATTAAATCCATTTCTCGAGCTCCGGTCTCTAATAGTCCTTTACAATGTTTGAGCTTCTGCTTTCAAAACCAGAGCTACAATAGTGCAACTCTATTCATTATACATAACTTAGAATGTAGAAGAAAAACCTCAATATCCCTAGATCTAAGATTCCACTCCTTCCACCTACAATTCTAAATCCCTATTACAAAAGTGCTTTTAGAATTCCAGAATTGCAGAGGAGAGCAGCCCCTTATTACATTATGCAATCTGCTATTTATAATATTTGTAAAGGAATTTTTGAGAGGAAAGTTTGTTGAAGAGAAATCTGTCCAATCCAATTTTATTTGCTCAAAATTTCAATGTTTAATAGCTGGAGCATTCTCATTGATTGAGATATTTTTCTCCATATCTCTTCTACTGCTTTCCTGCAAGAAGAAATCAAAATAAATTAAAATACAACAATAAAATCAAAATGTCATTGCTGGTATTTAAAACAAATCCAATCAAATACAATTAAATAAATAATTGAAAATAAAATGTAAGCTTTCTATTGATGCCTGAGATGGTTTGATTGGCCAAGGATATTATTGACGAATAGATCTGCATTTAGAAGAGGCTTTGACAAATGAAAACGCAGAGAATAAAACTCAGAAAATTAAAATTCGTAGCTTGATATTCTGCTTGATTTTTGGCCTAATAAATGACCAAATCTGTTAGTGAAACCTCCTTAAAAATGTTCTCCTTGATTTTATTTTTCCAATGAGCCGTCTTGGGTCTCATTTGGCCAAGTAAAACTCATTTTATAAGCTTCCAAAGTTAATGAGTCAAATCTGACACAATTCTGGAATTTTTGTCACTAGGTTAAAAATCAGAATTTTCAATTAAAAATTTAATCCTAAATTAGAATTCTTATTAACTAATAATTAATTCTAATTTAATTATTAATTATGAATTAAATTAATTATTTAATAAACTATTTATTAATCTAACTAACTTTTAATCTAAACAATAATTAAATTTTATATATTGAATTAATTAATTTAATTAAAATTTAATATATTAAATTTTAATTAACTATTTTTAATACTAAAATTATCCTATACTATCTATTTCATAACTACCCTACCACTCATTCACTCACGTATGAGTGTTGAGTTGAAAAATAAAACATAGCTTATACGAGACTTAAGCTAAATGCCTTATGCCCCTTTACTTTTTGCTCTTCACGATCGGCGATCAAGGATATGAGGGGTATCGGCAATTGGCAAATCGGGTGGTCTGGGTTTCAGAGATCAAGGGTATGGAATGGTAAGTGCTGATATAAATCTCCGATCCGATCCGAATTAATTTATTATTATTATTATTATATATTTTTATGCATTAAATTTTATTTTAATTAAATTAATTATATTTTTATATATTAATTAATTTAGAATTTAACATTAATTTCTAAATTACAGCCACTTGGAAAATAAAAATAAAATAAACTATAATCACTTCGAAATTCTGGGTTTTCGAAATTAATAATCAATTTGGAAATTGGAGTAAATTACTAAAATCCTGTTGCTTCATAATTTGGCTGTATAAGTAAAAATGAAAAAATGTTAGTAAGAACTAACTAGGGGTTATTTAAAATAAATGCATTATTGAATTAATGTATTTACAAAATGCAATATTGTATATTTTATGCATTTTAACCTAGGCTAGATAAATGATTAGACTTCAAAGGAGTGCCGTTTACAAACCAATTGACCAAATAAGGCGAAACAAGCGTCAATGAGAAGCTTATAAAAAATCAATTTTAACAAAGCAATCAAAACAAGAATCCAAAGAAAATGAAAAATTAACAAACATGTAGGATAATCAACTAAATAAAAATCCTAAAAGGTGTTTAGCCAAAATTTTATAGAAAGGGTCCCCATTATTTGAAGTGAACAAATCAATAATGGGGGGGGGTTGTGTTTTTACCACAACATGTCCATGCCTCTATTCCATATTCTTCTTTCAGTTTCCCCTTATGATACTCATTCAGGTAAATAGTCTGATCATGAATTGGATGAGTAACCTGTGTAAGATGCTTATTTTCAAGGTGCTTGAATTCCCCCTTGTGTTTCACCAAATAATATTGTAACTTGGGTATATCCTCTCTCCGAAAAATATCCCAAAGAGCACCTTCAAATTCGGAGTCTTTGTTTTCAATCCTCCCTCTGGCAGCCCATCACTTATTCTATATTTTTCTCTCAATTTATCTATCGCTTTTTGTTTGGAATTTGTGAATTTGACTTTGGCTGTATGTGTTATAATATTGACATCATCGTCCACATCCAAGTGTAGCTTAGTGACTGAATCCCCTCTAATATGCTCTTCCTTGGTACCATAGGCTATGTAAGTTTTAGGATCCAAATCAGGTTTCAAGGAGTGCTTTGGAAGCTTTGTGGGAAGATTTAGAATCCCAGATTTAGGATGGGTGTACTCCTTGAAAGGTAAGGCGCTCATAAATTCAACACAATATCTTAGTAGACGCTCTTCGAATGAATTTTCTGGAGGCCAATCCTTTGGTAGATGCTCTTCGAGTGAATTTTCTGGAGGCCAATTCTTCAAATTATAAAACTGGGCCAACCATCACGGTGGTATATCTCCCTTACATAATATGCAAAAAATTGACAAATATTGATCTCAATCCACTTCCAATCCATGGAATCAAGAACTTCCACTTCTAGCTCCTTTGGAAGGGCTTTTCTAGTATGCTTTGAATTCTTGGCTCTGGTAATCTTGAAAGCCCGCCACATGACCATTGGATCCAAACTCAGACCAGTATTATCTAAAACATTTTTGACAATCACAAACTCACCTCTTCTCCAATGTTTCTGAAAATGTTCAAGAGTCTCACTCTCGACATCTTGAACAATTGGACAATACAAATAGTTATCGTTGCCATCCTGCTTGTTAGCAGCTTTTCTTAGCTTATCAGAATGCTCAAAATCAGGCTTGAAGCACAGAGAACATGATTGTGAATCTCTTGATGCCATTGGAAACTCACAATCCATAGAAACTCTGTTCTATTTTCTCTATGTTTGTAACCCAATTTTGCCCAAATATGGTGCACTTTAATTCTAACAATTTCTTTGCACAACGAAGACATCGGATTGAATGATCAACATTAGCTTTAAATTTAGACAATGGTAATACATAATCAAACTCACTGATCATTTTAGAATTCTCATCAACTATCCTCTTTGTTGAATCACCTCTAGGCCGTTTCTCTTCCCCAAGCTCACGACAACAAGAAAGACAAAGATCATACTCACAATCATCACAACTTCTGTGGAAACTTACGATAGATGTGTGGCACAAAAATGATGATCATCTACCTTCACATTAGACACTCGAATCTCCAGGTCTTCTGTAGGTTTTTTCTAAATTTTGGCCTCCCCCTCCAGTTCCAGCATTTGCTCACCATGTATTTTGGTGACCAAATGTTCATTCCATGGTCACTTGGAGAAGAATGCGGAGCTTTGAATCTAGCGAATTTACCATGGATGGATATGGTGGCAGGTGTAAGTGGCGGTGTGGCATGTGTATTTTTGGGAGTGCGGCAAGTGTATTTTTGGGAGCTCCTGGTGGTGTGGCATGTGTATTTTGGGAGGTGGCAGGTGTATTTTTGGCGGCACGTGTATTTGCTCCTGCCATGCTCCACCATAGGCGACCAAAACTAACTTTAGGTAAGATTAACTAAGTGCAATCCAAAATCAGAGAGAATCAAACTTTGGGTAAAAGTAACGCAGGCAATTGCAGAGTTTGGATAAAATCAACAAACCGAATTGAAAAAGAGTAACTCTGCAATAAGGCCTCAATCTGAATATCCAATAAAAAAATGGGAAAATTAATTGAATAATTTGAATTATCAGTTTTTGCTTAAGACTTTGGTTAAAACACTAAATGGCATTTGATATTTAAAAAATCAAACAAAATTAATTCAAATTCAACACGATATCGATCGCTATATACCTACTACTATCGGTAGGTATAATAAGTGTGTAAATTAAATATTAAATCAAATAATATTTATTCGTGGAAACACCATGTTTATTTGTGATTGACTTGCAAGGCATTTGGACCACCTTGCTTTATTTTTTAACTAGAGTAATGACCAAAATGATAACACCTAGAAATAAACTAATAAATTATACGGGCGAGCTTGTGAAACCACTTGGAAAAATAAAAGGCTAATAGAAACATGGGTGGAAACTCTATTTTTTTATTTTATTTTATTTATTTTTTTAAATCAATTGGTTGAAGTAATTTTATTGATAACAAAGATATTACAGTGAAAGCTCTTCGTTTTATATATATAAATATATATATATATATATATATATATATAATATATATATATATATTTTAATTTGTTTAAGTAATTTTATTGATAACAAAGATATTACAGTGAGAGCTCTTTGTTCTATAAACATTTCTCAAGTAAAGTGAGTCCATCATATTAAGTTTATAGAGTAGAGTATTATTGACAAATTTTACAAAAGTGACTAAAAGTGAGTCTACTATATCATATACATAAGGTAAAACAACATTGAGAAAATTTATAAAAAATGACTACCTCACAACATTTCGAACCTAACAACATTTCGAGAAGACTATGGTTTATAGAGTCCATAAAAACCAAAATGAATATGAATGATAAACATAATAAAAACCATAAAAAATAATAAGATTAAGTAGTAACTCCACCTCCTACTAAGATCTATAAAGGAGACTTTACTTATTAGAGCTAAAAATATATGAAAGAGACTTTATTTATTGGAGTTATATCACATACAAAATGAAGGCTGCTTCCATATCATATGAGGTAAAGGATCAAAATTCATCAATAACAGCTTGTGAAAATCAAACCCAAAACTTTACTTGAAAAAATATTAAACAATTTGTAAAATAATTATTCATTATTTATAATTTTAATTAAATAATTTATCATATAAAATTACAATAATTTATAAAATATTTAATATTTTATAATTTTAATGTAATATTTTTAATTTCCAAAAATCTATCTTTGAAACCGTTTTAATTTATAGAGGAAAATAATTTTGGCTTCACATTGATGACTATGCTCACCTCTTTGAGGTAGCTAGAATACGGTTGATCCTTATTCATATTCAACTGAATTGAAGTAAATTTATTTATTTTAAAAAATATCAATCGGAACTGTTTTGGAAATAAATCATATATATTAATAATAAAAAAATGTTATTAATGGAAAAAGGTGTTGTCTAACAAGGCAGCAAATTCGTTTGAATGATAAAAAGTCGCTAGAATCCAACGTTTTTTTAATTAAAATATTTGACAGTTTGAGTGCTTGAATCTTGTTTTTGATGGTGGAAATGGATTCAACACAATCAAAAACCTCCGGGGAACCCAAAATATTGAAACTTGACAGCTGTAACCCAAATTTCCTAAATTTTTTATCGGATATTATCAAAATCTTGTCGAATTTCCATTATTTTTTCTGGCAAATTTGAAGCTTCGTTATACCATGCGATGAAAAATATAATCATATTGACCTCCAAGGTTCTCTCGCATCACATTTCACTCCATAATCATTGTATGAGATGAATAACATTTTTGAAACATCACTTTCAGGATTCGCTACCTTAGCCAACAACACTATTCTATTCATATTCTCACTTTCATATGTGCACAACAACTCCAATGATATCAGTGTTTCAAGACTTGGCAACTCTTTGGCTGAATAATACCATGTCATGTATGGATCTCGAAGCTTTGAAAGGCCACCAAACCTGAGTATTTTCTTTAATATACAAAAATCTTGTAGGTAAAGTGATGTTAGTGTTGTTGGTAATGCTTCAACCTTACAATCTCAACACATACAGGTTTCCTCTTGTTAAAACAAGTCTTGGCTATTAGGAAATTTGAAAGTCACCCAAAAACAATGGTACGCGAATTAAAGGACATCCCAAGAGGCTTGAACAAACATTGATTACATCTAACAACAACTCCTTGGAAGATCCCAAGAAAAAGATGAACTAGTCTAGGCATGCTCATTTTTCATAGGATAATACATAAAATTGAAGAATCCAGAATGAAGGAAGAGAATCTCCCAAGACAAGGAATATTCATAAAGGATCCTCAAGTAGCGATAAAGATGATGTTGGAAATCAGCAAATAAAAATGGCTCCTCCAAGGATTTTTGTAACAACGTTGGTGAAAATTCCATGTAATAAAAGTTAATAAAGGAAAAATAATAACCACGGTTGATGGCACACTTATTCCAAGCTGAGTAGTGGGCAAGACATCCTAGTGTGGGTGTTCATTTGGTTATTATGGCTAAGGATATTGGCAAAAGAAATGGAAAAGCCTTTGGAAAGAAAAGATGACATTTTTGGCACATTTATTTACGAAAATAATGGAAATTAGGAGAAAAGGAAGGTGAAAGGTCACAAGTTGCATGTGAGGAGGAAAATGAAGAAAATAGAGGCCACATCAATAAAAAGACTTTTGAGGATTAGTTGGTACCTTTTGTCAGTTCAGTTTTAAATATCTCTCATTATTCTCTCTCTCCCTCTCTCACTCTTGGACATAGATTTTTCTTGGAGCACTTTGGTATTGGATCAAGAAAGGAAAAGAAGGAAAGATGAAGGAAGGAGCAAGGAAGGAGGAGAAGGATCAAGTAGCTACAACAGGATTCTTTGCAGATATCGATTTGCATGTGTGTTTTCCTTGCTATATTTGGCATGCATGTTATTGTATGTGGTTCTTTGTTGATATGGCATGGGTTTTTCCAGGTGTGACAGTATTTTCAGCCTAGCCTTTCCATTTTCTAATAGCCATGGTGTGATGGGGTTCTCATGTTTTTGTTAGCTAGATTCTTAGATGGATTCGAAGCTGAGTGAAGTGGATCTCCGAATGATAGGAAGCATGGCCTAGTAACCCCTGAACCAGATTGTGGGTTGTGGTAAAGCCATATATTGTGTTGCCTCGGTGGGACTAAGAATCCTCGACTCATGAATGGTGGGATATACGATAAATCCTAGAGGTGGTTTCCCTTGATTAGGCCTAGGAATCCTTGCTAGTGAATGGTTGGATATACGGTAAATCCTAGAGGGTGGTGTCTTGGTTTAGGGCCTAGTGATCCTTGGATCGAACTGTGGATTATGGTAAATCTTGAGAGACTAGAAGATAGGAAAAATTCCTCAGAGTGTAAGTGGATAAATCTGGTGGCATCCATGCCTGTTTTGGCCAAGGTATCTGGTTGAGATCATGGTAAAGCCTGTTATTACATGTTTATTGTGTTGGCCTAGTGATTCGATGTGGATTACGGTAAATTCTGGTTTCTATTGATGAGGGTGAGGCGGTTTAGCCTCTAGATGCCTTGGTTGGTTCTTTTGGTTTGAGTCCCACATTAATGCTTGGAATATGGAATGAGGGTGAATGATTAATGAGAGAATTGGCTCATCCATTCTATGGTCGGATGGAACGTGGTATCCCCATCCCGGGCTGGATTTTGCATTCAATAATAAGAGGTCCTTTCCTTGATAGCTTATGTATAAATTTATTGGTTTATATGTGGATTCTATGGCTCATGTATCCTTGATATTTCTGTTGTTATTATGTTGGTTATAAGCATGTATTATGACAGTGATGATGTATGGCTCTCCTCATGTTTTGAATTGTAAATGAATGAACAATGTATATATGACCTAATATATGATAATGCAGCTAATGATATAAGAGAACAATGCTTCTTTGCGATTTTCAAATAATTATGAGATCCCTATGCTCAGATATGTTGTTTACACCTATAGATTACATATTTGTGACATGTTTGACGAAATGTCTGTTATGTCTAGTAGGGGTCGAGTCAATATATTATTCAAGTAATTGCATTTGTATCATTTTTCCATTGTTATTTTTCTGTTTTAAAGGTGTCATTGAGTTATGGGCGGTGGCCTGGGATCTGGGCCTAAAAAAGTGGCTCAAATCCCAGGGATGCAGGCACAACATTGGGTAGACAAGTCCCTGGATGCTAGCATACCATGTTGTGGGAGTGTCCAAAGCCTTCTTGATGCATGCATTCCAATATCAAAGGAGCGTTTGGGATTTTAATGGTCTAAAACATCAGTTGGTCTCAGGTGCTGGTTACCTGAGTGGTTGGGTTGGCTCCTGGGATTTCTGTTGCTAATGTAGAGGGTCTGTATGATGATTTTATGTCTATTCCACTTCCTTAAGGTCACCTAGGAGGTTGAATCCCATCATAGTGGCCTCTCGTCGTATGTTTAACTCAGTTAGATGGTTATTTGGGTAGATGTGGGAGGAGGGTGTTACAGAGTGGTATCAAAGCATGGTTCACCCCTTGTACTAGATGGGCGGTGTGTGTCGGTCATGCATTCATGTCGGTTGCATGCGCGTTATTCATCGTTGTGGTCTATATGCTTATTGCATATGCATGGTGTTGGTCATGGTTGTAGTGATGTCACCATGTGAAAGACGATGTTGTTGTTGTGAGGTGTGTCATCATGAGTGTATGATTGGTTACATGTTGTTTATGGTTGCGTATTGTTAGTGTACATTTCTATGGCTGTTGTTGTCACGCATGAGGTCATGGTATGTGTAGTTGATATGGTCATGCATTGATGACTGGACTCTAGCTATAATTATGGTTATGTGCTTATGTGCTTATGTATTATATGTATATATGATGTCATGATTATGCTATACATGTATTACGCTTATTTGGATGATCTTGAAGATGAGATATCCTCCTCGAATTTTGCTAAGGTATGTTGGTTTATTGTGATTTGGTTTACTTGACATAGTATTCCTTGTAGGAAAGAGATAAAAATGGCTAGCAAGATGGTAGAATACAAATATTTTCCCTATGAATTGGATGAGTAGCATGGTGTTGAGCAGTCTTATGATTTGGTAGACACATTGGGAATATTGAAGGAACAAATAAGGAGTTGTAAGGTGGAAAATGACAAAATCACGTAGGCACAAGAGAAACAAGTAGAGGTTAATGCAATACTCCTTCAGAGTTTGTCAGAATTGGAGCGACAAGGGCCACTTCGGATCATTCATGGACAAGAGGGAAAAAATAATGGAGCATATGGCAGTAGGTATCATGGGGGTCATTGTTAGGGTCCCACCCTAACCCCCTTATTCATGTCATGGGATCACGTCATAGTCAAGAGTCAATAAAGCCCATATTAATAATTGTAAGTGGTTAACCCGCAATTAATGAAGGGACCACAGTTAGTACAAATGGGTAAATGGCGGAGGTTAGTATTAGATAGATGGTTATTAATAAAACCACGTATTGGCCCGTGGTATTGCATGTATGAGTCATATAAAAAGGATAGAGACTCCCTGCGAGGAGTATCGTGTCTTGTTTGTAATCGAGCTCTGCTCTATTGGAGGTTGCCCCCTCGAAGAGGCCTGTGAACATTTCTCTCTGAGTAATAAAATCATTGCTATTCTGTGTTCTGGGTATATTTTTATTCGCATATTCTGTGTTCTGGGTATTTTTCTCGCATATTCTCTGTTCGGTATTGCTCTGCAGGTTAATAAGCATAACAAGTGGTATCAGAGCACTTTCCAGGGCTCGGTGGGATCTCCAAATTTTAGCGAATTTTTTTTGGCTAGAGACGTGTTCCAGCGTCTTTAAACCACGGGATCTGTCGTTGAGCGCATAAACCTGCGGATTTGGGGAGGCATGCACGCAGGAAATACAAGAGGTGGTCACATCTGTTGAACTCCCTTGTAACCCCTGTGGGTACCCCTTCGAGTAGTAGCGCATTAGACAGAACCGCGCACGGACTGTCTTCCACGTACCCTCTGGGTATATAGAGCCCCATAGCACCTTGAAGCCTCGCCATAGATAACTTTCGGCCGTCTTGGGGCTACAGTACCGAGACAGCACTCGGGAGATTACTCGCCGTACATAGGGTAGTCGGGTGTGTACGGCTAGGGACGTCGTCCTCCTTAGTTAGAGCCTAGAAACATTGGGCCGAGTACTACTGTCAGACCCTTATGTATATTGCGATCTGTAGCACCTGACACTCCTCAAGCCCATAGTTACCTTTCTATCGGGGGATCGCACATCATCTATTCCAGATCCGCGAGTGCAGCAGCAGCAGACATCAGTCCCGCAGCTCTATCCGATCAGCAGCAACAGTGATCCACGATCCAGATCTCTCAGATCCACCAGATCGGAGTAGTTGTGAAGGGTTCCTGTGCCTGGCTATAAATTTCGCAGGACTTTTGGCGGCAGTGACATTTTGGGGATTTGACGACTGCAGTATTGATCAAGGAGTAAAACTCCGTTAGGAGTTTTCTGAAAAAAAAAAAATAATAATAATTGTGATCTAGCCCATCAGCATCAGGACAATGAGCTGAGCACGGTGGTACCATTCAATTTCTGCACAATTTTTTTTTTTGCGGTCCCAATTTTTTAGCAAGTTGGTGTATGGTAGCAACTAGAGCTCAAGCAATGGCCAATGAAAGACTAGACAAACTTGAAACAAATATGAACGAGCTCAACACTAAGTTTGACAAACTATCTAGCATGGTACTGCAAGCACTCGATAAGGGCAAGGAGCCAGCTCTCGAGGACCTCTATAATGACCATGAGGGTGAGTCTAGCCACTCTCCTCACGCATGGCGCAGCCATCCACCACCCAAATTTGACTGTTCTAACCCATCCGCATGGATAGCACAAATGGAGCAGTATTTCGAATTAAATCGTCTTGAAGAGGAGTGGACTAAGATTAAAGTGGCGACCATGTACTTGGACAGTCAACGATGGCAATGGGCGTTATGGCATCAGCGTCGCAATGCACCTTTTCGAGTTGGGTCCAATTTACCAAAGCTCTTCGAGATCGCTTTGAACAAGGAGACTCCTTTTTGGGCAGTCTCACTAAGCTCCGACAGACAGGTACAGTGGATGAATATATCACCGCTTTTGAAGCCTTAGCCTTCCGCACTCAGCATCTCTCCGAT
>APFE031135186.1:10509-23455 GCA_000404065.3 Pinus taeda
ATTTTCTTTGAAAACATATGCATGTGTGCTACAAGGGTTGAACAACCTTGCCAATGGAAAAGATGTTACAAGGTCTATTAACATGCAACTAACCTTACCAAGTTGTATCCATTGGAATATTATGTCAGCCTTACCATGCCAATTAGTTGGCACAATTAATTATGATAGTTACAACGTCATTGTTTATGTTGGTCACAACAATTGTATTGTAATCAACCTCAAATATAAATATGAAGGCATTCTATGAGGCAGAAAGAATATTTGCATGTACCTTGATCTCTATTAAGATAAGACACTTTTCTACATCATCTTGATTTTCATCGTTTGGAGAATATTATGACTACAAAGAAGGTAGGGTTTTCCCTTTGGAAATTTAAGCAATATTCGTGGCTAATTATGAATCCATTATTGACCAATTTCATGAGAATTCTAGTGTTATCATGATTGGTGTAGACTATTCTTGTTGGCATGTCATCAAGGAGACCAATGATCGAGTCAATGAGAGTGGGTGTGGACTATTCTTGTTGTTCATGGTTTCTAGAAATCTGTCAGGTCAATTATCACTATTACAGACTTGTCTCATGCATGCTAATGCCTTTACTTATTTTACCTTGTATCTTGTGTTACAAAAAAAAATATGGAAAGAAATTTTTCAATAAAATTGAATTGTTTCCTCAATTTCTATCATTTATTTGTAAACATGTAAGCACCATAATACAATGAATTATTTCCTTGTTTGTTGCTTTTACCTTATTTCTTGTTTGGTTCATCTCTTTCATTTCTATAATACTCCTAGCTAGAATAGAGTAGATTATGTTTGTTGTTAGAAGCATTGCATTCAGCACCTGTAATTAGAGAAGCCACATTATTTATTTAAATAATAAAAACAAAAACAAGTTACTTTGGTTGAGCCATAAACTAAAGGGTTTCCATTTGATGGAGAAATTTCCAATTGGAACCTTTCTTTGGGTGAACTTGTAAAGTTGAAAAGGGGTGTTATTTATTAAAAAAATAAGCTACTTTGGTTGAGCCATAAACTAAAGTGTTTCCATTTGATAGAGAAATGTCCAATTGGAACCTTTCTTTGGGTGAACCTGTAAAGTTGAAAAAGGGTGTTTACTCATATCAACATATGCCCTTGATGACATCAACCATACCTTAATATTTTATAAGAAAAATCATTTTCAGGAAATGAAAAGCTCATAAAACTTTTGGAGGCCATGTTTATGACAAGAGAATAAGCCGATGGATATGAAGACAACAATATCCTAAGCAGACTTGCTTTTTCAATTTTGTTACATCTTTTAAACAATAAAAATTAAGTCACATGTGTTATTAAATAAAACCTTATAAATGGATAGATGATATATGTAATACCCAAGGTTGACCAAGGCCAAAGCCCCTACTCTAGTACTGATATATGTGATTCTATCTCCCTATCTTGGCATCAAAGTGAATGGTGTGGAAACACAAATTATATTTTCTTATATTTGTATGTGCACTATATGTGTGATTATTTGGTTTCTACTATAAAGGAAAACACAAAAGATCCTTAAGAGTATGGGGCATGTCTTTCTACATCAAAACTTCTCCCATCCAGCTCCACAAGCATTCTATATGATAGAACAAGGTCTACTAAGACCACAAAACTACTTTGCCTCAATCTTGGGAGACTCTCATCAAACACACAATAATTATAACTATTTATGAAACAATACCCACCTAAATTGAAGAATACTTTGCAAGCCAGGAAATCCAAATAGTCTAAAAGGACCTTTAATGAAGGAATCACTAATTAATCATGAGAAGATTCACATCATACTAAATCTATTGATTTGACATGACTATCATTAGTCCCATTAACACAAATCTTGTCTCAATAAGCTTATATACCACTCAAATTATGAGATTCCTTTAAAGCAACCTTGAGTTTTAACACAAATGACAACAAAAGTATCAACACCTTCACAAAGCTAGTTATTTGAAAGGAGAAGAACAAAACCATGCTCACAAGAAAAGTCATCATCATACAATTTTATTCTTATTTTAACATCTTAATTTAACTTTTCCATAAATTTATCTTTACTTATTTTATCCTTTTTCTTTAATCAATAAAATTGTTTTTAGTAATTTTATCTTAATCCTTCACTTTATTTTTATTTTTTTATTTAAATTTTTAATAATATTATTGGGCATTAACAATTGACTATCCACCCTTGCCTATAATGGTCATGTAATTAAAATTGTTATAAAAAATGAGTGCACGATTGAGAGATTTTGAATTGATAAATATTTAAACAGTGTATCAATTAGTTCTCAGACCATAAGATGAAAGCCAACATCACATTTAGACAAGATGCTTCAATAAGATTTCAAGCTTCTACATTCACTATAGAACCAATTGATATCTTGGGAGATGGAAAAGGTATTTATTTCTAGTACTATTGAATAATCCCTTCAACGCTAACTTGTAATGAAATCAATAGCAATAATAATGACATGGGATTCTATATTTATAAACTATTGTTACATGCAATTCAACAAGTCAAAACTGCCAAGTTTACCAATGTCTTGGAATGAAAAAACAAGATAAAAATATTTGAATAACTGATGCAAGAGCATTAGACTAAGTTCATGATGAAGAGATGGAGGGGGCTTGACAATGTGGTGGATTGGCCACATGTTGAGCTGGAAAATAGATTTTGTTTCCTCTGAAAAACAAAATACACATTTAATGTAAATACAGAGTGCGAACAAGTTATGGAGTCTAGGAAATGAAGAGTCAGTTATGTTGTGTCTTTTTTACTTCCCTCAATTAGAGAGAAGGGTAAGTGAATCAGTTGTCAAGGTTGTGCATAAAACGAGTATCGATTAGAGAGGGGAGGAGCTTCTTCTCCAACCTTCGAGTTTGTACATGTGAAATTAATAAAAGAAATGTGTAGCACATTCATTCCATAACTTTGTGTGTTATTGCCTCTCAATTCAAATTGTATGTACATTTGATTTCATTTCAGAATCTGTGTAAACAAAGCCTGTAGCATTATGTGCTTGTAGATATTTTTTTTCTGAGTTGTGGTTGTTAGGAATACTTGTTAAAATGACCCCCAAACCATATTTTTTAGTCTTTGTTTTGCAGGTAGTGACACGTTTTTTTTTTATTTGAGTGTGCCCAATGATTTGATGAAGGGATGTTGGATGTGGAAGAGGTGGGAGGAGATCATTCTGTAAGTAGGAAAGTGTGGAGAACCTGAGTAACTTGAGCACTAGGCAGAGCCTTTTCTCTAAATGTTGTCACGGTTTTGTTGGGAGCTAAGTATAACCATCAATAAGGGAGACAAGGAAGGTCATTCCTGAGTGTGTAGGATGTGCTCAGATGGTGGAGAGTCAAGTCTGTAGGGGGCATCAGTCCTTCTACCTCCCAAGAGCTGAAAATAGAATTTCTGGAAGTGCTACGAAAATATTTGCAATGCCAACAGGTTTTTAAAAAAAAGGCAGTACGAAAATATTTTGCAACGCCTACAGCGAGTCTTCTTTGGGTTGTGTTTGAGCCAGTTTTTTTCTTTCAATCAATCTTGTCCCATCAATTTTGTTATCAAAGTAGGTTTGAAGTAGAGCTACGTTTGTGACAGAGTTGCATTTTATATTGGTGGTGTTGTCTACGACAAAGGGAGATGGCAACATGAGAAAGAAGAGCACGAGATCATGGAGGAAGGATCGTAGCTAATGCAAAACTCCAAGAGGAGATATAGAGGTTTCAAGCTCATTTAGAGGCCATGGAGACCAATAGGAAGTGATACCCTGAGGATGGAGATGAAAGTGGACCAGAGGAATAAGTTACAACAGAAAGAGCAGTGCCTGTGGATGAAGCTCTAGAGGTTAAACCATTGAGGTTAGTGTTAATCTCAAGTTCGAGACCAAAACCTGAGTTGTTTACCTATGATGGCATTTTGGTAGCCAAGAATTTGATGGACTGGGTTAGTGAACTAGATAAGTATTTTGATTATGAGGAGATTGAAGAAGATAAGTGAGTAAAATTTGTTGTAATTAGGTTGAAAGGCCATGTTGCATTGTGTTGGGACAATGTGCAGGCTGAAAGAAGAAAGCAGGGGAAACCATTGATAAAAATTTGTGGCAGGATGATAGCAAATATGAAGGGTAATTTTATGTCGAAAGGCTATCAGCAATTCCTTTGTAGGCAGGTGCATAACCTCAAGCAAAGGCTTCTGACAGCCACAGAGTATACTGACAAGTTTTATTGGGTGAATTTGAGGGCAGGTTATGTAGAAGACACCCTGGAAAAGATAGCAAGATGTATCAATGGCTTGAAGTTGGAAATCCAAGATGAAATTAGCATGCTTTATCCCAAGACGATGGAAGAAGCATAAAAATTTGCGTTGAAGGCGGAAGAAAACATAATGAGGAAGAAGAATTCAAGCAGAGGTCCTAGTTTTGCTAGAGGAAGAGAGCAGACAGTTGGAAGAGGGAATTCTTCAGCTCAAAAGAATGAAGCAAATAATCCAAAATAGCAAGGAAAACAAGAGAAATAAGGTGACTCTAGAAGATAAAGACCTTACCTGAGAGGTAGAGGTAGAGGTAGAGGAATAAGCAAAGAGATTGTATATCAATGTTATAAATGTGGGTAGTTGCGTCATAGATAGTTTGAGTGTACTGAGAATGAGAAAGGAGGAAAGAGAGATGCTTATGTGGCTTAGTCGAAAGCAGTAGAAGCACAGGCAAGTGTGGTAGAAAATGCACCAGAGACAGGAGAAGCTTTAATGATGAATAAGGTCTTATTGAAACCAACCAAGGAGACTGCCAAACTAGTGTAGAGGAAGGCCTTGTTTAGGATTGTTTGCAAGGCCGGAGGAAAATGCTGCAAAGTGGTGGTTGACAGTGGGAGCACTAATAATCTAGTTTCTACAAGAATGGTGGAAAAACTTGGGTTGGAAAGACTAAAGCACACAACACCATATAAAGTGTCATGGCTACAGAAAGGTCACCAATTGTTGGAAAGTGAGCAAACCGAAGTGGAGTTCCAGTTATGGCTATATAAGGATAAGATAGTTTGTGACATCATGCCAATGGATGTTTGTCACCTTCTTTTGGGACGAACCTAGTAATTTGATAGGAAAGTGGTGCATGATGGAGAGAGCAACACCTACAAGTTTGAAAAGGATGGTATCAAGCACACTCTTGTACCCTTGAAGGAAGAAAGTATAGTTGGGACAAGTAGCTTAAAAGCATTGTTGTTGGGAGGAAAGGAATTTCTGCAACAAATGAATAAAGAAGAGATCAACTATGCAGTGGTCTGCAAGCCAAAGGTAATACTCTTGCACACTAAAATTGTTTATTTACTTGTTGAGATTTAAGAGATGTTGCATGAATTTAGTGATATCATGGTAGATGATTTTCCAAGTGAGCTACCACCTAAGAGAAGTATTAGCCCTCACATAGGAGCCAGCCTTTTGAATAAAGTTATTTACTGAATGACACCCCAAGAGAATGAGGAGATAAGGAAATAGGCTCAAGGGTTGTTGGACAAAAGATTTATAAGGGAGAGATTGACTCTGTGTGTTGTTCCTTCAGTACTTAGTCCAAAAAAGATGGATTATGGAGGATATGCACAAATTCCAGAGTAATCAACAAGATTACAATCAGGTACATGTTTCCATTGCCACGGATGGATGACATGATGGATTGTTTAAGTGGGGCCGCCTACTTTTCAAAGGTTGATTTGAAGAGTGGTTACCATTAGATCTGGATCAGAGAAGGGGACGAGTAGAAGACAAATTTCAAGACCAATAGCAGACTATATGTATGGATGGTCATACCATTTGGACTGACAAATGCACCAAGCACTTTCATGCGGTTGAAGAATGAGGTCTTGAAGGAGTTCATCAATAATTTTCTTATTATTTATTTAGATGATATTTTTATTTTCATATGAACAAAGGAAGAACACCTTTGGCATGTAAGGTATGTTCTAGAAAGGTTGCAAAAAGAGAAATTGTTGATTAACCTAAAGAAGTGTACTTTCATGAGATCTGAGTTGGTATACTTAGGATTTTTCATTTCAAAGGATGGGTTGAAAATGGATCCAGAGAAAAAAGAAGCGATTGTAAGTTTGATTTCACCCAAGAACATTTTTGAAGTTATGAGTTTTCATGGTTTATCTAGCTTCTATCGGAAGTTCATCAAGAATTTCAATGGTATTTGTGCACCCACCATTGAAACAATTAAGAAGGATAGACAACCATTTTGTTGGACAACAGCAGCAGAGAAAAATTTCCAACTTTTGAAGAAAAAGATCACTAAGAAGTTGGTGTTGAAGCTACCTGACTTCAACCAGTTTTTCCAAGTCATATGTGATGCTAGTGGTATAACCATCGGAGCAGTCTTGAGTCAAGAGAGCAGTCATGTTGCATATTTCAGTGAGAAGTTGAATGACTCCAAACAGAAATACTCCTCTTATGGCATAATTATATGTGATGATTCAAGCCTTAAAGCATTGGAGGCACTATTTGATGCCCACGGAGTTTTTTTTGTTCTCTGACAACTTTGCATTACAGTATATAATGCAGCAGCACAAGTTGAACAATAATCATGCCAAGTGGGTGGAATTCCAACAATGTTTCACCTTTGTTTTGAAACATGTGAATGGACAAGAGAACAAGGTAGCCAATGCTTTGAGCAGGAGGATCTTGATCATGCAGGAGTTCCATGTGCAGATTTTGGGCTTAGATTATCTGAAGGATTAGTACAATGATGATGTTGATTTCCGAGAAGCCTCTGAAGCATGCAATAACCTCATGAACAAAGATAACATCTCATAAAAGGAGTTTATGTTGCAAGACGATTTGTTGTTCAATAACAATCAGTGTTGTATACTCCTCTACCCATTCCTAGTAGACCATGGGACTCGGTGAGTATGCACTTTGTTTTGGGTTTTACCGAGAAGGCAACAAGGTAAGGATTTTATACTTGTAGTTGTGGACAGATTTATAAAGATGGCTCACTTTATCCCATGTTGCAAGACTAGTGATGCTACACATGTGGCTCATTTGTTTTTCAACAAGATTTTCTAACTGCATGGCTTGCCAAAGAGTGTAATTTCTGACAGGGACCAGGTTCACAGGACATTTTTAGAGGGCTTTGTTGAAGAATCTTTGAACAAAATCAACCTATCATCCACAATCTGATGGGAAATTTTAATTTTTGAACAGGAGTCTTAGGAACATATTGAGGAGCCTTGCGAGGGAGCATCCCAACCAGTGGGATCGTGTGTTATCTCAAGTTGAGTTTGCATACAATGATTCACTGAATAGGACCATCGGGAGGAGTCCATTTCAGATATTGTATGGAATGCATCCTATAGGAATTTGTGAGTTAAGAGATTTGGGAAAACTTGAGCAAAGGATTATTGATGGGGAGGATTTTGCAGCAACAATAACTTACTTACATGTAGAGGTCTAACAGAAGCTACAGGACAACAGCTACAAGTACAAACAAAGAGTAGATTTGAGAAGAAGAGATGTAAACTTTGAGGTAGGAGACATAGTTTTAGCACAACTAAGAAAAGAAAAATTCTCGAGACGGGAATATAACAAACTCAAGATGAAGAAAACGGACCCTACAGAAAACTCAGAAATTTTTATGTGAATGCTTATGAATTAGAACTACCTATGGGCATAGGTATCTCACTTATCTTCAATGTGATTAATTTATACCCCTATCGAGTTGATGGTGAAGGTGCCACTACAGCAAATGAGATTAGTGAAGAAGTGATTAAGCAAAGTTGGATGAAGCAAATGCCATAGCAAAGAAACTGGAAGTTGAAAGGATTTTGGACACCAAAATTACAAAGCACACAAGGGGAAAAGAGTATCTGGAGTTTTTGGTAAAGTAGAAGGACCCTCCAATGGAAGGTTCTACAAGGATGAGCGTTGTAGCTCTACAGAAGGCAGGTTGCTCTGTAAAGGACCTTATGAACAAAAGCTCATGAGTTTTCCTTCCTAGGGATTTTGATGCAGGAGCATTAGACTAAGTTCGTGATGAAGTGATGGAGGGGACTTGACAATGTGGTGGATTGGCCACATGTCGAGATGGAAAATAGATTTTCTTTCCTTTGAAAAATATTTTACATATTTAATGTAAATACAGAGTGAAAACAAGTTGTAGAGTCTAGGAAATGAAGAGTCATTTCTGTTGTGTCTTTTTGGCTTCCCTCAATTAGAGAGAAGAGGAAGTGAATCAATTGCAAAGTTTGTGCATAAAAGGAGTATCGATTGGAGACGAGAGGAGCTTCTTCTCATGCCTTCTAGTTTGTACATGTGAAATTAATAAAAGAAATGTGCAACACATTCATTTCATAACTTTGTGTGTTATTACCTCTCAATTTGAATTGTATGTACATTTGATTTCATTCAAAAATCCACGTGAACAAGACCTGTAGCTTTATGTGCTTGTAGATATTCGATTGTTGAGTTGTGGTAAAGTGACCCCCCAACCATATTTTGCAATGTCTGTGTTTTGCATGTAGTGAAATGTTTTAGCTTATTTGAGTGTGCCCAATAATTCGATGAGGGGATGTTGTACGCAAAAGAAGCAGGAGGATATCGCTCTTTGAGTAGGATAGTGTGGAGAAGCTGAGTAACTTGAGCACTGCATAGAGCCTTTGGTATGGACATTGTCACGATTTTGTTAGGAGTTGAGTGTAACCATCAATAAGGGATATGAGGGAGGCCATTCCTGAGCATGGAGGACGTGCCCAAACACTGGAGAGTCAAGCCTGTAGGGAGCCCCAGATGTTCTGTGTCCTAAGAGCTGAAAACAAAATTTATTTCGCGCTACAAAAATATTTCGCAACGCCTATAGCCAATCTTCTTTGGGTTGCGTTTGAACTAGATTTTTTTCCTTCAGTTAGTCTTGTCCCATCAATAACCATTGACCTTGATCATTACATTGATAAACACGGCTTTTCATAAAGACAAGAATCTTATATTAGAGAAATCCATAGAATTTAAAAGACAATTTCATGTCGAGTGTTGCAACCTTTGAAGCCTCAATTTCAAGGTTTTGTAAGAGAAGGTTGCAACATACTAGGACTCATTATTATTTAGAAATACATCTCATTCTTCTAGGTCCTTTGAACTAATTTTCACATAAAATCATTAGTCAACATCGAGTTAGTTTTCAAGATGCTCAACTTGAGAAGCATTCGTGGTGACACAAGTCTTATTTTGTTCTTTGAATACATGGAACTATAGACTAAATTCACTTAGCTAATGGTCAAATTCAAGATGTTGACCAAGTTTTTCAATTTGTGTTTACCACCATTTGATTAGTAGCAATGTGTTTCATATTTTTCTCTCATTAGTAAGATTCAATAAACTCAAGAAAATGTGCATGATACTTTCATCTTAACAAGATTAGATTAGCCACTTGTGTTTGTTTGTGTCAAAGGTTTGCATGGTTCCATGTGGAGTATTCCATTCCCATCCCAACCTATATTTGCTAGTAAAAGAATATCAAACTGACAATTGTTAAGATTGTACCAATCATTCATTCAACAAGTAATTTCATATGCATTTTTTCCATCTCTTATTGTTTGGACATGAGAAACTACATCAACAAAGGAGCAAATTCCACCAACACAATCATCATCCTCGATTAGCTCCTATGCTCATTGGTGAAACCTAATGTAAAGATGTTCAAAATTAAAATAATAATAATTAATGTGTGCAATGTTTGTGAAAAAAAATATTTTCTTTGAAAACATATGCATGTGTGATACAAGGGTTCAACAACCCTTGCCAATGGAAAATATGTTACAAGCTCTATTGGCATGCAATTAACCTTACCAAGTTGTATTCATTAGAATATTATGTTAGCCTTCCCATGTCAATTAGTTAACACAATTAATTATGAAAGTTACAACGTAATTGTTTATGTTGGTCCCAACAATTGTATTGTAATCAACCTCAAATATAAATATGCAAGCATTCTATGAGGCAAAGAGAACCCTTACATGTACCTTGACCTATATTAAGATAAAACACTTTTCTACATCATCTTGAATTTCTATGTTTATACACTAGCAATAAACAATTGTATAGTGTTGTTATCTACTAGGTATTTGAGAGAGACAATAATGTGTTAAGTCCCTATAATACTAGTGATTACCCCATTACTATTGTAGTTGTATCCCTTATTAATATTTTTGTGCCCCTATTGTCCCCGTATTTTTATTACTGTGCCCCATAGAATCCCTCTATTGTTATTTTTGTGACTTTATATTATTATTGTTAGGTCGGCTGGGTTATATTGTTACTCCTTAGACTCCTATATATAAAAACGAGGTTTTTCCATTTCAATCATCCAAGAATTGTTCATTTGTGTAATGTAAAGGAGGTTGCCCCCTCGAAGAGGCTGAATTCTAAGGTGTTGATCTGTCTTTTCTATCTTTTTGTGAGCTGGTTTCATAACATTTGGTATCAGAGCTTTGGATTTTAGGGTTTCGCGGCTCCAAAAAGGTCATCGTGGCATTTTCGCTATAACTTTTTTCTGTGATGTTTCAGATGCAAAAACAAAAAAAAACCCATTTGAGACGAAATCACACTGAACCTCAGGTCTGAATTTCAGAGCTTTTCACACTATATTTGCAGAGATATGAGCTGAGGAAGTTGGTCTTTTTGCAAACTCCTAAATTACATTCCAAACAAGTGACCAAGGGAAAATCATCATAACTTTCTCTCTAAGTATCGGATTCAAATTTTGTAAGAAGGTACAGAAAGAGGACGGACTGTAGTATCTTGTATATATTTTTGAGAGCCAAAGGTTGAAACAGTGACACGTGGCACTTCATATAAATTCGCTCTTCTGGAATGGTCTATAATCAGGTCATCTTAGGAGATTGCGCATAACTCTTCCTTGGAGAATCCAATTTGGATCAAACTAGTGGCATTGGAAAGAGGACACAGAGGGCTACTACAAGTCGCAATTTCAGAACTGAATGATTTGAAATTGCAGAGATACATCAGATTCAATATCAAGCTTCTACAAAGTGAAAAAAGGTGTGTAGTTTTTTTAAATTTTTGCATAAACTTGGTTTGAAAAATTAGTTTGAAGGAATTCAAAGGGCATAGTAAAGCATTATTATCGGTAATTGATGACCCGAGCAAAGAAAATGCAAATACCTAGTAAACAACCTGAAAGCTCTAGCATGACTCATGAAGAAGAGGAAGAAATACAACATGATATATCAAAATTACGAGACCAAGTGCAACAAATGTCACTTGCACAAAAAGCAACAAAATCTAAGATGGATGGTATAAGGAAAGATGTAGAAGCTAAGATGGATGGTTTAAAGAAAGGTGTAGAAGCTAAGATGGATTGTTTAAAAAGGGAAAGGTGTATAAGCTAAGATGGATGGCATGGAAGCTAAGATGAATGGCATGGATGCTAAAATTGATGGCATGGATGATAAGATGGAAGAATTGAAGATAAATATGAATAAGTTGCTACAAGAAATGGTCACTAATGGTGAAAGGGTACTAAAGGAAACTCATGATGAGAACAAAAGAAATGTTAATCATGATTCCATAGACTCTAATGTTGGATCGAAGACCCACCATATTCCAAAAATCGATATGAGGAAGTTTGATGGCAAGGATCCCGCAACATGGATATTACAGATGCAGAAATTTTTCGATCTCAATAATGTGAAAAACACACAAAAGGTACGTATTGCAACCTTATATTTGGAACCAAATCAGTTTGTATGGTACCAATGGATTTGCTCTCGTAAACAAATTATCACTTGGGCAAGTTATACGAAAGAATTGACAACACATTATGAGGATACAAAAAGAAACACTTTTTTTAGCCAATTGATAAGTCTCAAACAAAAGGGTTCAATAAGGGAGCACATTGAGGAGTTCCAAAAATTGAACATAAGGGTAAAAAATATCCCAGAGGAGCATAGGATTGATGTGTTCATAGGGACTTTAAAGGATAATATCCAACATGATGTTCGCCTTTGGGAACCCGATTCATTAGAGAAGGCATTCAGGTTAGCGAGAAAAATGGAAAGCAAAATTATGGCAACCAGGAAGCATACCACTCAAAACTATAAAGATGGAAGTATTGTTACCCCTAGCCTTCCATAACCTATAAGGTTGACACCACAACAATTGGAAGAAAAAAGAGGAAAGGGGCTTTGTTACAGTTGTGATAGCAAATACACTAAAGGTCATAAGTGTGCTGAGAAGAAATTATTCTACATAGATTGTGAAAAGGAAGAAGAAAAGGAGAAAGAAAGGTCAAAAGAAGAGAATATACTCCAGGAACAAAGCCTAGATGAAGAAAAAATGAATCCGACCATATCTTGTAATGCATTGGCGGGAATTACCACTCCTCAAACCATCAAGATAGAAGGACAAATCAAGAAGAAAAAGGTAATAGTGTTGATTGATTCAGGAAGTACCCACAATTTTATTCATTGTAAGGTAGCAAAAGAATTGAATTGCTTCCTATATCCAGCACCAGAGTGTCAAGTGATGGTTGCAAATGGAGAAACGATAAATTGCTCTAGAAAGTGCCATAATATCAAGCTATCCATGGGAGAACATGTATTGACCAATGCTTTCCATTCCAATGCGAGGTGTTGATGTTGTACTAAGAGTCCAATAGCTACAATCCTTGGGTACAATAGCTTTTAATTTTCAAGAATTTTTCATGAAATTTTCTGCGGAAGGAAAGGAAGTTGAATTAAGGGGTATTGTAGGGAAACCAAGAAAAATAATTAGCTCTAACGGTATGACAAAGCTTTTAAAAAGGAACAAAGAGATGTAATTGCACAATTATGTTCGCTAGATGTTTCCACATCGAAATCATCTATTTCTCCAGATCTCCAAAAAGTCTTGGACAATCATTCCAAGGTATTTGA
>APFE031135186.1:24894-38943 GCA_000404065.3 Pinus taeda
TGAAAGTTGTCACACAACCTTCACCACCTAACTGCCCTGTCGAAATCAGATTTTTCTTTAGATCTGGAACATGCCTTACCTCCTTTAGTAGCCATTGGTTTCCATTCTGCTGTTTTACAAGAACCTTACCCATTCCAACAATTTGACAGGGTTTATCATCACCCAAACGAACTTGTCCAAAATCTCCTTGAACATAGTCATGAAAGTATTTCTTATCAGGTGTGGCATGGAATGAGGCCCCTGAATCTACCACCCAGGAATCAGTAATATTTTCGAAAGAAAGAATCAAAGCATCTTGTAACACCTCACTTGTCACATTTGCTTCATGATTGTTTTCTTATTGTGCATCTCCTTCTTTTCCCTTCCAAGATCTACAATATTTCTTTAGGTGTCCTTTCTTTCCGCATTTCTAGCACACTATCCCTGATCTGGACTTGGATCTGCCTTTCCTTAATTTACTGCGATATCCTGAGCTCTTTCCTCTTTCCATTTTTTTCCCCTAGAATTTGCACTCAAATCATTACCTGATGTCTCACCAGAGCTTTTCCATCGTATTTCCTCGCTAAGGATAGCACCGACAACATCATCGAACTTTAAAGTACTAGATCCAGAAACAAAGTTACTAGTGGCCATTACTAAACCATTCCAACTTTCTGGTAATGAGCACAAGAATAATAGAGCTCTAACTTCATCATCAAATTTACCCCTACAGAACATAACTGACTTGTAATAGTATTAAAATCATTTAAATGGTCTACAACAGATCCACCTTTTGACATCTTCATATTAATAACCGTTTCATATGAAATACCTTGTTTGAGGTCGAGGGTTTTTCATATAGTTTCTCCAACACCTTAACCAAACCCTCTGTCATTGTTTCCTTCAAAATATTGAAGGTGATTGACGCTGCAAGGCATAACTGTGTTGTTCCAAGTGCCTTTCTATCGAGAAGGTTCCATTCTTCATCTGTCATACCCATCGACATCTTTGCTTTTCCGCCCATGGTAGGTATAGATCTTTCTGATACAAACAATCTTCCATCTGCATCTTCCACAGCGAGAAGTTTTGGCCATTAAATTTCTCGACCCTAAAATTACCATCTTCTGCCATTGCTCCCACTCGAACGAGAACCCTTCTTTCCTGCAAGTTTATCGGCCAAATAGACCTTCAACTCTGATACTATTTGTTAGAAAATTATATATTACGAAGCAATGGAACACATAAAATATTGCATAAATATAAACACAGAAAACAAGAGAGACACAAATATATGTGGTTCTCCCAGTTTGGGCTACATCCACCCCAAACAACCAGTCCTTCCTTTCTATTATCCAGCAAAATGAAGGGACACAACCTACAACAGATCCATTGTAATATCCTCTGTTTTCTCTCACAGTGTCACCTCTCTGCTTCTCGCTTAGAGAATACACATATATTACACAAACTCAATACAATGCCCTCATACAAAGAGAGGGGTTTCCTTCTAAGGAAAAAAACCCTAAACTAAACATAAGTTCTACCATTAGATCATCTGACTAATGAACGACCTAGATTGACTAGAAATTACTATACTTTTACAAGGCAATTTTACATCAGTTTTAGCTTCGGGGGCGCTGCCCCTGAGCCCCCGCCAGGGGACCGCTGGCCCCCAAACCTCCCAGCCGAGGGTGATCGGCCTCCCCGGAGCCCCGCGGGGGGGACAAGTCCCCCCCGCACCCCCCGCAGGGAGGGGTGTACAAACTTCCTGGGGTATACATTTGGCTGAAACAAAGACCTATGAACAATCATGCTCCACACAAAACATCTACTACAAAAGTTAGAAGCTTCCTAGGGACAACACAATATTGGAGAAAGTTTATTGCTAACTTTTCCTTAATTGCAGCTCCCTTACATGCATTGACACGATTGAACAAGGTGTTTCAGTGGGGAGGAAAACAACAGAAAGCCTTCAACACCTTGAAAGAAAAAATTAGAATAACACCAGTACTAGCATTGCCAAATCTTCAACAACCATTTTAGATCGAAACAGATGCTAGTGATTATGCCATGGGAGTAGTGTTGATTCAACATGGTAAACCCATATGCTACCATTATGAAACTTTTAATTCTGTAGTAGTTAATTATCCTACATATGATAAAGAACTATATGCATTGGTTCAGATTTAGAAGAAGTGGAAACATTACTTACTGGGCAAAGAAACAATAATACATACTGTTAAATAATGAATCCATACAGGTGAGGATAGTTTTTAGTAGAGGAGGAATGACCTGTTATAGAGTTTTGTGAACCCACAAAACTCTATAACAGGTCATTCCTCCTCTACTAAAAATAATACGGACTAATCATCAACCACTTTAATACTTGCACTCACAAACTAAACTGCAGTAGTCAAGACACTATAGATGGATGGGTTTCCTACAACAGTTTCTTTTAGTCATCATACAGAAAAAGGGCATACACAATAAAGTTGTAGATATGTTGTCCAGACCAATCATAAATGCATCTACTATACTCAAGCATAACTCAGTAATGTATGAAAGCTACATTGAACAATATGCTCAAGATATAGACTTTAAAGATGTATATGCAACTTCAAGTAATGGAAAAAAGGTAGAAGAATTGGATTACTATATTAAGGACCGACTATTGTATCATTTGGGAAAGCTATGCATTCCACAAACAAAGAGAATTAACATAATTAGGGAGGCACATACTTCCTGATATCAGGTCATTTTGGTGTAAGTAAAACAATTGCATAGCTGCAAAGATACTGCTATTGGCCAAAAATGAATGAAACAATTTCTAGATATGTAAGAGGGTGTACCATGTGTGCTAAAAGCAAGCCCAGCAATAGGAAACTAGGCTTGTACACTCCACTACTAGTTCCTTCCTGTGCTTGGGAAAGTATTTCCATGGACTTTGTTGGGGGATTGCCAAAATCTAGAAAGGGACATGACTATTTATATGTTATTGTGGACAGGTTTAGCAAAATGTGTATTTTAATACCTTGTAATAAGCAGAATACAATTGAGCAAATAGTGAAATTGTTCTTTCATCATGTCTGGGTGCATTTTGGGTTACCTACTTCCATAATATCTGATCGAGTCTCCTGATTTGTTGGGAATTTTTGGTCAAGTCCACGAGAATTAATGGACACCAGACTGAATAAAATCACAACCTTTCATTCACAGACAGATGGCGAAACAGAGGTAGTCGACCAGACAGTGATCCAGTTGCTTAGGGGTTATTGCAGCAAGCATCCCAAGCTTTGTGATGAACACTTATCTTATGTGCAACATGCTACAACCGTGCTAAACATTCTTGTACACAGATATCTCCTTTTGAGACTTGTTTTGGTTTCATACCAAAGTCTCCCTTGGATTTTGTCTTTGAAAAAGACATAGCAATTGCTAGACACAGTGATGTGGACAAAGCAACGAGATTCATTGAACAGATCCAAGAAATTCACCAAGCAGTGCAGGAACAACTGGAAAAGAGCGAAGCCAAATACAAGTCAAGGCATGATAAACACCGGGTGGAGCACAACTTCCAAGTTGGCGACCAAGTCTAGTTGTATATCAGCAACGATAGAATGCAAGGTGAAGGAAAGAAGTTGAAGCCATAAGGCATGGGCCTTTTAAGGTACTTGAAAAAATTGGTGAGAATGCTTTCCACCTTGATCTACCAGCATACATGCACATCTATTCAGTATTAAATGCATAAAATTTAAGACTATTTGAACCTTCTTTAATTGAAGATCCTAAAGAGCAAAGTCAATTACCTTCCATTGATGATATGTTGCCTGAATACCTCAATGAGCTGCAAGAAGATACAGTTCTAGACAAGAAGGCGAGGACAACGTGCAGAGGGGATGTGGAGTACCTTAAAATTGGACTCAAAGGTTCAAAACCCAGTAGTGCCAAATGGATAGAGATTGGGCAAGTGAGGTGGTTGTATCCTCACTTAAGCGATGCTTGAAAACCAACTTTTTGTGGTCCAAAAGCCTTTTTCAGTGGGAAGGCGTGATCCAAATGGATCTTGGAGAACTTTCTAAGTCTTCATAAACCCTTTAAAAATCATGCCCAAGGCCCAAAATCGTTTAAAGGATTGAAATTATCGCAAAAAGGATACCCATAGCATGGCAGAGAGAATCCTTTAGAATGAAGAAAAACACTGTTGGGAGGCCCAAAACCCGTGAAAACAAAGTAAAAAGAGCTATTGGCACTTTAACACAATGTTAAATCAGAGCCATCGGATCTGGCCAGTCAATGCCCCAGATCTAATCAGTGGATCACTATTGGTGGAAGCTATCGGCAGGATATCGACGCTTTGTGTATATAATTTGTGACAGGGATTGACGGAGTGAATATGTACCGTCGATCAAGTGCGCAGATCGACGACCCATATTAAATCAATGAATCGCTATTGGAGGATGTAGTGGAGTGCTTTACAATGGCCCAAGGGTTATTGCGATGAGTGATTGCGATATATTGCATCGTTGCATCGCATCAAAACTATGCAGAGGAGTGGGGCCAATGACAGTGATGGCAGTAATATTACGGACCCGATAATAAAATAGGTGACATTACATATATTTTGAAGTCTGGAAAAGTAAGTTTTCCTTTGTAAATCACATTTTCGTCGAATAAACGAAAAGCTAACGAAAAAGTGTCGATGCAATGTCACAGACCTGAAAGGGTTTACTAATACTATTGAATAGTATTTTAGGCCCAGAATGTGGGATTTTACAATGTTTTAGTTCATTTTCACAGTTTGACACATTTTCCAAAATACAAAGGAATGGACCCTCCCGATATGCAATAGCGACCTGTGGGCGGACCCGATAGGCGAATGAAGTGTATTAAATGACTTATGAAGTCTGACATATCATGTTTTTGGCATAATTTACCTGTTTTATGCATATTTCTCTATATTGATAAAAAACAGTTGTGTTTGGGAATCTGGCGGATTTGAAAGGACCCAGGCACTCTTACGTTGCAGAATCGGTGCCCACCTCCCCTTTAGGAATTATGCCATACTTGGGAAATGTTGTAATAGGGATTCAAGCATACAGAGGCCTGGGAGACTGAAGGATGGGGAGAGGAAATGAACAGGTAGCCTAGAATGGTTTTAAAAGCCATAGACAGAGAGCAAACAGATAGGCAGTGTTGCAAGCAAGTGTGACACAGAGTGAGGACCAAGATTGAGAGCTGTGATGGAGTCTGTGTACTCAGAGGAAGCTTGAGGGATTCAAGTGAAGCTCTTGTAATTGCATCTGTTGTGTGTGAGACTCAAACTGAGCTCACTATTGTAAAAACTTTGTTTGAAAACTTAATAGAGAGGCCACCACTGAAGGTTGGACCAAGAGATGTAGCCCAGGAGTATTGGTTGAACTCCTTATTAAATATTTTGTGTTTTATGTGTTTGTCTATTATAGTCTTTAACTGCTTCAACATCTATGTACTTCGCAATCTGATTGATCCATTGCATGAAATAAAATAGGCACATCCATGCACATAAGTCTATAATGCCTTATTATTTTCTTAGATGTCATTATCAGATCACTTGTTTCCAAATATTCCACATTATCTAAGTTAAATGACAATGATTTTGTGAAATTTTTTAGAAGAAGCATTATGTCTGCAGAGTTCCCCATCTATCTGTTTCTCGACAATTTTATCATACTGCACATATTTATTGACAATCCAAAAATTCACACCTTTCATTTCACTCTCGATCATCCTATTGACAACATTAAAACCACCCCCACCAACTCCTATGACCTTAATTTTTGCCTCGTTATTATTGACAGGTGGAGGAAAATCCTCTAATGGGGAAATCAATCAGTTTCAATGCCAATTGTATTGGATGTAATTTGCCGATATCTCAATTCTAAGCACTCATCCTCAATTAAATTTTCCAAATTTAAGGATTGTTTCTTTGCATTTCCTTTTCTGGAAGGAGTAACCTTTGTGTCATCTCTTTGCTTTTGACTTTTGCACACCTCCCTTTGGCTTTGAAGTATCCTTTCTTCCTGAAATATGTTGCGCTTCATCTTTCAATACATAATCCTATTTTTTATATAGTTTTTTCTCTTGATTTCTCTTTTTCATAGTCATATATTTAGATTGAACTTCATCTTCCCCTTGAATAGAAAGAAGATTACTCTACCACTCATCAGGCATACCAGCATATGTATTTGTGATTCCTCTATATGTTTCAACGTCGAGAAAAGGATCAAGATCGTCACTTGGACCATCAATTTGCACTTCCCTATCCATATTTCCAATTTTTGCATGCATTGGGGCATATTGAGGGTCAAAAGAACCTTCCCACCTGATCTTCTTGCTATGAATTTATTATGTCCAGATTGAAGGCTCGTTGAGAAAAGACAGATGGAGGAGCTTCTTTAGCAGAACCTTTGTTTGGTTGAATTAAATGTGACTTAGGCAAATGGGAGCTTCAAAAGTGTGCTGAGTCCTACACACAGCGCCACACTTCGAGAAGCACGGCACCATAGCCAGAAGCGCAGTGCCACATCCCAAAAGCGTAGCACCACCTCCTTAGATTGGCTTGGCTTTGATGTTTTACTTTGTGTTTGTTGTGGATGTAGGGCGCATGGAATTTGGAGCTGAGCTTTCAAAATCATGGAGTTTGCTAATAGGATGTAAAACTTCATACGCCACAATCTTCTGGAAATAATAAACCCATTCTTCCTTCAATATTTTCCAAACTCATTTCTCCAGTCTTAATGCTTTTGATAGCTTCAATAGCAGCAACCTTGCCATGTTTAGTTTCCTCAGCCTTTTCTGTTGTGCCTTGGCGGATTGACCTAGTCTTTTTGTAGTTTGAGGCATTTGAGAAATAAACTTTCTTTCCCATCTCCCTCGGAAGGTGAAGAAATAGATCCATTTTGTAATGTACCTGATGTTGCACTAGGTATCTGAGAATTTACAGTGGTCCCAATCATTTCATTGATTTTAGGTTTTTTTTCTAAGGTCATCAAGTTTCTCCAAGGATCTCTCAAGAGGTTTCATACCAACTAATTTAGAAATAACCGCCAACGATGAAAATGTTGCATCTATTAATTTTGTTGTGCCATCATTGCAGAATACTTGTGAGTAAGTGTAATGTTATCTACCACCCTAGAAACCTCTTCTTTCAGTATAGCTATGCATCTCATAACATCTGTTTGAATATCTGGTGATGTGCTAAGCCATTGCTCCTCCCAAAGAACAATGATATTCCCAAATTCTATGATCATAAATTGCACATCCTGAACTAATTTTGGATGAACTTTAACCAGAAAATCTAAGATGTGTTCAAGCTCCTCTGATGGCTCTTCATCATAAGCACTAATACCAACAAGTGTAGGGTAGACTATAGCCCATGGAGATCATTTTTCCAACGTAATCAATGATCCCTTCAACTATTTACAACCTGCTTTTCAGGATGAGTGCTCAACCAAGAAAATAGTTGAGGGATTATCTCCTGACATAGTAGAGTGGGCACTGTCATAAGACCATGTTCAAGATGTGTTCTATTTGATAGTCAAAGATACTGTAAGAAGCTATGATCTGCATGGCTAAATAGTGATACCCTTCTCCTCCTCAAAGTCCACTAGATGCCTATCAATTCATTCATCAATGATGTCATAAGAGAGGGATCTATATTGTCTTTTAAATCTCCAAGTAATTCCACTCTAGAACCATGAGATCAGAAGCTGCATACCTTTCACCAGCAATATCATTGTCAGCAATGTATAGTTCCCTCTACATAGTTTCATGGATATCTCTTTCAATCAAAATAGAGAGACGAGCTCGCCATATGTTGAGATGAGGATTAGTAGCACGACAATATACATCAAATGATATGTTTCTCTCCTTCTCTATCACAATCTAGCCACAAAACCAGACACTGGCATCTCCTAGCTTCCTCTAGATCATTAAATACATGAACTGCTGCACAGGGAGATCTTGTCAACCATTCATTTGGTCATATCTTCTGATCTGGGAGCTAGTTTTGGGAATGTGATATACCATTGGAAAGCCTTTTCCGAGCTGCCTCTAATGAACATGCTTATGAGATGTTTTGAATTGAAAATCATGTGCAAAACCTCTCTAAAAACCTGACATACTAAGATCCCATTTTGATCCCCGATGACAGGCTGCGAAGACTAGAACTAATAGAACGAATATGGCCCATGCTGCAAAAGATAGGTTATGTGTACTACGACTAGCACCATCGGCATAACCAACAAATGGTTCAAAAGATTCTAACATCTACAACAAATGAAAATTAGATTACTTAACCACATAAAAACTCTAAAAGTCACACTGACACACACACATGCAAACAAAGCATATATATAGTGCTTATTACTACGCAAAATCAAGCATAGTAACGTTTCAAATGCAACCTGTTACGTGGCTACGATAATGGAATTCCATCATAATCAACTAACTCATAGGCACCTTTTTCCAAAACATGCTTGACAATATAGGGGCCTATCCATAAAGGTTCAAAACTCCCTGCTCCTAGTTTATAGTTTCCTAATCATAAAGCAAGACCAAGTCTCCTTCTAAGAAAATGTGAGGCTTGACATTTTAGTCATATTGTGCCTTTGTCTATTTCTTATGTGCTTTGTTAGCCAATGCGGCTTCATGAAGAGTTTCATCTAGATGGATGAGCTCTAAGAAATGTGCTTTTTCTTCAGAAGTATCCGGTAACAAGTCAATCACAAGTTTTAATGATGAAATTTCACATTGTATAAGCAAGATTGTTTCTAGACCATACACCAATTGAAAGGGTGTAAATCTAGTTGCATTTCTCACCGAGGTTCAGTATGCCCATAAAGCTGAGTACATGATTAAATGCCAAATCCATTTATGAACTCCTATCATTCTTTGGAGCATTCGCTTAAGTATTTTGTTGATAGCCTCAACTTGTCCATTAGCTTGCAGATAATAAGGATTAGAACTCTCATGTGAAAGTCCTAACTTGGCAGTCAATTCGGTCATCATATGGTTGCAAAAATGTGACCCATGATCTGTAACTATAGCTTGTGGTACACCAAACTGTGCAACCACATGGTTGAAGAAAAAAAGAGTAGTCGTCTCACTGCTGTTGTTTAATGTAGGCATGGCCTTGACCCATTTCGTAAAATAGTCCACGACGACAATTATATAACCATGCCCCTCGATTAAGGTAGGGTTACATGTCATAAAATCAATGCCCCATTTTGAAAATGGTCCAACAACGATGATAGGATGCAATGGTGCAGGTGATAATCATGTTTTGTGGCCAAACATCTGGCATGCATGTCAACTTCTGACAACACTAATGCAATCATTGAATATAGTTGGCCAGAAGTAACCAACACGGAAAATCTTTTGTGCAGTAGCATAACCAGATAAGTGTCCACCACAAGCACCAGAATGGAAATTATTCAAAACTTTCTTAGCTTCCTCATGAGTGAGGCACCTTCGTAAAATTGTATTAATACCACGATGATAAAGGGTGTCACCAATGATCAGATAATCTTTGGCTTGGTAATGAATACGTCATTGTTGCAAGCGAGAGGTATCAAGCCAGAAAGTTTGGGTCTGGAGATAGATCAGTATATCTCCATACCACGGGTCAGATGATGAAATTAGGGACAGAGACTCATCTAGAATTAATGGTTCCATCATTCAATCGATATTGGTAGAGGGAAGGTCACAAAGAAGCTTGACTAAGACAAGAGAGTTCTTTGATTTGGATTTGATGAATTCGAAGTCAAATTCCTACAAAATAACAATCCATTTCGAATATTTGCCCCCCAACAATAGACGTGACAGAATATATGTCATAGTGTTGCAATCTAAAATAACAGTGGTCTTTCGATGCAGGATATAGTGGCTAAATCCCTGTAAAGTTTGAAAATTAGCCAAAGATAACTTTTTGACATAAGAGTACTTGAGTTCCATATCATTGAGATTGTGAATCAAATAATATATCGGAGGTTCACTTCCATCTTCTTCTTGGACTAAAATCATAGTAATGGTTGTATCTGCAGTGGCAAGATATAGGAAATAGTTGTTTTGATAATTAGGGGCATACATTAATGATGCTCGAATCAAGGTATCTTTGAGAGAATCAAAGGAAGCTTGCGCAACCTGGTCCCAATGGAAGGGTATCTCCTTTTTCAAAATACGAGTAAATCCTTTAGCCATTTCAACATTTTTGGGAATGAACCTCCTTAGAAAGTTAGCCTTCCCTTGGAGTCTCTATAACTGCAGTAAATTGGAAGGTGGAGGTAAATCAATAATTGCCTTAACCTTCAAAGGGTCAAGTTGAATTCCTTCTTTAGACACTATGAAACCAAGCAAATGACCAAAAGGAACAAAAAAAACACATTTGTGTGGATTGAGTCAAATTTTGTAGTGTCGGCACCATAAAAATATATCTCTCAAATGTTGTGGGTGATCAACCCATTTCCGTGAATGAGTAGGTAAATCATCTAAATAGGGTTGAACAATGTGTTTGATGTCATGGAAGGCATAATTCATTGCCCTCTAAAAAGTTTCGCCAACGTTCTTCATACCAAAAGGGAGTTTCCTATACGCGAATGTGCCTTAGGGACAAATAAAAGTAGTTTTATATTGATCATCTGGGTGGATATTGATCTGATTATAGCCGGAAAAGCCATTCATAAATGAGAATATTTCACATCCAGCACAATCATCAATTATCTAGTTGATAAAGGGATTGGGATAGCTGTCTTCTGGACAAGCGTTATTAACATCCCTATAATCAACACACGCTCGTATTGTTCCTTGTTTCTTCATGACAGGAACAAGATTGGAAACCTAATCGGTAAGAATAATGGGGTAAATGAAACTAGCATGCAAAATTTTTTCAATTTATGCTTTTATGGCAGTAGCCTTCTTTGGATGAACAAGATGGAGGCATTTTCATACTAGTTTGACATCAGGATACATTTTAATTTCATGTTCAACGATACTAGAGTCAATTCCTGGGATTTCCTCGTATGACTAGGCAAATATGTCACGAAATTCACAAAAAAGAAAATGATAAGATTCTAGTTCGGGCAAAGAACAAGATTTGCCAACATGAATGTTCTCTACAATTCCAGGCTTGGTCAAAATGTCGATAGAAATGGTTTCTTTGATATTTGACAATTTTCATTCAGAATTGACTGTGTCTATAAATACATAATTTGAAAGGAAATCAACAATTGAAATGTTACTTGGTTCATTTGAAACATATTCTCTGTGATCTAGAAGATGGGATCAATGATGATAATCTTCCCATGATTCTTCTTTTGTCATCATTGATTGGATGATTCCTTCATCAGTAGAGAATGTACGTGAAAAAGGATCAGAGGAAGTACCATATTCTAATGAACGATTAACCCATACACTTGGTGATAATGGATTTGGGTTTGCCGCACAAGCCAACAAGATTGATTGTTATGCAAGCTCAATGGGGCTTAACGACATGATTTCATTACTCATATCATCTTCAAAATTATTGGGAATCTTCCATGAATCAGATGAAGTGGAATATATCATGTTTCAAGCCTCAACTTTTGCCACTTCTGCCATATGGGATGGTGACGATAGCGAAAAGGTACCCATTAGGGAAGGATCTCTAAGAGACCTACTCCAACATTCTAAAGAGATATCAGGGGTCTGTGAACTAACGGAATGCTTCCAATAGCCTATGAACTAGAGTCAAAGAAGCCAAGCTGATCAATTAATGTGATTTTGCCTTTATGAGGGAAATCGATCATACGAAAGTATGTCGAGACCACAACAGCCATAACATAAAACCAAGGTCTTCCTAGCAAAATGTTGTAGTCAAGGGGTTTGTCAACGACCTCAATTTCAAGAGTTATAGTTTCCCCCTAGTTCAATATGCAGGATACTCAAAATTCCACAAGGCATATATGTGTGACCACCAAAAGATTTTAAAGTTGTAGGTGACTATGACAAAGGCGGGGAGCCAAGTGTTTTCCAGCAGCTCAGCAACATGATGCAAGTAGAAGCACCCTCATCAATGATGGTTTGGTGAACGAGTTTATTCAAAGCCTTTACTTGGATAAAGAAAGCTAATTGAGCTGATAATTGTGGTGTATATCCCGCATGGTTGAAAACCACAAGATTAGAATATGTTGGATCAATTCCATCAATTGCTGACAATAAAGCCTACTTTTGGGAGGGACAATTTTGAAGCACCTCAAGCATCGACATAGCAGAAGGTGACTGAGCCAGATCTTCTACTATGTTATAGTTTTTCACTGCTCGAGCTCAAGGGTCGAATGTAGAGTTATGTACAACTCATTTAGGTAGTTTTATTGTTAACTCTGGTGCAATAGGTGGTGGAATAGGATCACATGACATCAAAGTCGAAGGATTTGGTTTATTTGAAGCCTAGTTATTTGATGATGACAATGGATTACCATAATATTTACCTTGTGTTGACACCAAAACATCAATTTTAGGCTTAGAGGCGAATAGCATAAGCACTTGTGAAGTGGAAGCATGATTTGTAGCAACTAAATGCGTCTCCAGATTCGAAAAAGGATCTATTAATACAACGGATGCACTAGAAGTCTTAAGAAGTTTTGAGACTTTAGAGTGGTGAGGGCAGTCTCACATAAAATGATCCTCATTATAGATTAAACATGGATAACGAGGTTTCCTAATAGGAGAAGAGGAATCAGATGATTTCTCTTGAGGGGGAGGGTTTTGTTTCTTTTTAGCTTTGCCCTTCTTCTTGCTTTTGGGTTTCTTTTCATTCTTGCCTTTGTCAGATGACATGACATTTATTTCAGAAGTAGGAGTATCATCAAATGTAGTAGAACTTTGATTGGAAATAGCAAGTGTTTGACCAGATGGTCTAATTGTTGTTTCTGTGCTCGAAGAACCAATCACACCATCACCAACATGAGAGTCCTTACTCAATGGAGGTGGAGTAACAGTAAAAGTTGGTCTGGGTGCATTTGGAATTTTTTCATAGAGCATGCTAGACTGAGTGTAAATCAATTCTAAGTATTGGGAATGAGAAATTACTTTCTCTTCAGTGACAACTCCTCCTTTAGCCACATCCTTGGTGATAGATGGCAACAATCATTTTATAAACCACTTAGCTAAAAGTTGATTAGGAACATAAGTCTTGAGCATTTGATGACAATGATGCCACTCATGAATATGATCAGAGATGTGAGTAGCATTAGTCTGTTTAAAGTTGGTCAATAGTTCCATTCCAATTTCATATCTTATGGGTAACTGGAAGTGGGTTAAAATCATGGTAGCTAAGGATGTAAAGTTATCGAATGAAGCTTGTGGTAACTCGATGTACCACTTTGCAACCGGACCAGTAAGTGTTCACTGGAAAAGATGTAGTCTAACTGAATCATCATTTAGGGAGTTTGATTAACACCATAAATGAAAAGTCATGACATGGTTGGACGAGTCTTCTCCAAGGTTTCCATTGAATTTCAGAATATCAGAAGACAATTTATGAGGAATCACCAACCACCAAGGTTCATAAAGAATTGGATCATTGGTAAGCCTATTTAAATTTGGTAATTCAAGTGTTTCAATAAAAGGAAACTATCTATTGAGGTCAGGTTGAGCATAACCTAGGTAAGATGGAATTGCCTAGGCAAAAGGCCTTTGCGTACAAGCATAAGGCATCTACTCCTGGTAAGCTTGATAGGGGTAAGTTTGTTGAGCAAATCTGGTATAAGGTGGTTGTTGAGCACTAAAATAAATTTGATGTTGTCTAAACCTAGCATAGGCTTGTTGACCAGGACTTGGGCAGGGAAAATTTTAAGAACCCCCCCTAAATTTATATGTATAATAAATGGATGAATCTCCATGGTATATAGGAAAAATGGAAGACAATTTTATCAATAATATAATATGTATATATAATTTTTTTGGCTAATCTCTCACCAGGCATGGCAAATATTTTACTCAATTATAAAATCTTGTAAGATCTTGGTATTACCATGGGTCAATATCATTGGGTTATCA
>APFE031135186.1:41426-59660 GCA_000404065.3 Pinus taeda
TCCCCGTAAAATGTAACAGCAACTTGAAATGATAAGAGTAGACCTTATTATATCTGCCTTCACATGTTAAGTATTTCTAAATGCAAGTAAGAAGAAGGGCATAATGCTCCTTAACATAGTTCCTAGGCACTGCTCTGGTTAGGTCTTCATTCACATATGCCTATTTTAAGAACTCTTTGCATGGATTCATATCAAATTTAAAGTTCTTAAACCATTCTTGCTGCCCTCTAGGAATCTCTGTTACAGCAGCTATAGCCTCCGGAGACACTTGAACTTCCAACGTAGCTATTCTTGAATTTAAACCGGTGAAATTCAAAGCAAACTCTTTGGTTACCTGAGCATGCCCACCTTGTAGTTTCTTACAGAATTTCCAGCATCCACAATCTTTGAAAGCTTTCTTCATGCCTTCATCCCTCAATGTTATGTCTAAACCTTCAGGTTCATTCCTTTGGCATTTGCCGGACCTGTGCTCCTTTCTCTCCATCTTCAGTTTGAAATCTTCGCGGACAAATTCTTTCTTGAAAATATTCACAGCCAAATTTCAACAATTCTGGTCGAGATGGTTGACCTCCCTTTTTAACTCAGCCTCGCTTGTAATCAGGCTCACTTGAACAGCCTCGCTTGAATTTCAAATACATCATCCAACCAGCTTGCCACTTATGTACACTTATGATCATCATAACGATCCATGCACGGTAAAATCCGTTGAAATGATATTTCTGTGCATTCTAACAAATCTGTGGGTGGAGTGACGACTAATGAGCATTTAGACATGTGTACGGGAGGTACACATACTGACATGAGAAGACAGAATCAGTGACTCATCAACAGACTTTACACTTTAGGTAATATTCGCTGCGAAACGCACGAATCCGCGATTTCGCAGCGCGGTTAGTTTAAATTTCTAATCATGCGCTACGAAACAGCTTGATGATACCGCGCTGCGAAATGACTGAACAATGATTACGCTACGAAATTGACCAATAGGAGGTTATACTGCGAAATCACGAAAAGACTCGGTGGATAGAATAAGACAAGACATGGCTTATAACACAATGATGATGGAGGAAAACCAATAGGATTAGAGCATAATTCGAAACTAACATCTTTGAAACTCCCAATCCTAAGTATGGAATATGAAACGAAAACCATTTGATACAGACCTTTGACATTTAACTAGGACAAAGGACTATATACATAAAATTTTAATTCTAAGTGATAACACAGCTTAAACTTGGCTCATTCATATTTGGATTTCATGCTTTAGAGATAGAGAATAAAAATCTCGCCAAACAGTGTAATCTTTGCAGATAAGTATATAGGTAGAGTAAATAAAAAGGAGCTCAACAGTGTAATCTAATCCCTTGGATGTAATAAGTGTAGACTTAGGTAGGCTTTCTATGTAAAGAAAAAAAGACTGATAAGGGTTTGCCAGTCTAAGTGCACCCAAATAAATAAAAAAAAATGTCAGACTAAAGTAGGTAAGGTAGGTAGATAGTGTTGCAGAATGATACTTCTGATGGATCATGTCTCTAAATGTGTGAACTTTTACTTTTATCACAAGTGAAAAGCAGATATTACACTTGATGCATTTCAAGCAAGACAAGGCTAATTAACTAACTTCCATTCACATTTTTCCCCTAAAGATCTCACTAGTTTCCCCTAAAGTATTGAGGTCTTTGAAAATCAAAGGGGCTCAGAGCATTTCTCTAACTTTTGAAGGGACCGAACCTTTGGCGTAATGATTTAAGAGCCTAAGTACTTATGATCATCCATAAACCATTCATTTGATTTCATAAACTCATTTCCTAAGTGAAAATCATACTTAGGAAAATACATAACATCACCTAAAAAACCCTTTTTTCATCTTTTGCCTAGGTTTGAATATATACGAGAAATGTTTTAACTTGGCACTTTCACTTCATAGTCATATTAACTTTAACACATAGTATATAACTCCCAAATAAATTTTCACCTTTTCTCATATTATTTAATTATATATAAATCCCCAAAGTATTATATATTCCCGCCCCGGTTAAATATAACCATAAATGCTGTGTAAAAGCGATTAATAGATTTATCTGAAATTTATTAATAACCTTTCTCGCCACACGACAATGGGATTAATTAACCCTTTAGGTTAATTAATAACCACCCCTCGACCAATCACACTCCCCCCCGATACGATTAAAACATTGTTTATTGTGTCGGGCCTGCTACAGTTAATGCCGCGCCATGTCCCACGCCCGTCCGCCGTCCGATCAATCCCCTTTCATCTGACGGTTGACATCGATATCGTGTCCTCCCTGGTGACCGCGCTTTAACTCGCGATCACCAGGTAGTTTTCCGCCTGTACGTTCGACACACGTCGCGCAGTCCATATGTTTGCTTTCCCTCTGCTCAAAACCACCTAGCCCCAAAAGCGGTGCAATACAAACCACTTACCACCCTCCACGTAGTGATAAAACGTCACATCCCGCTTACATCATACGCCCGATAAATCCAAAAAAGACCCGCCTACCTTAGTTTTGTTAAATAAAATGAACAAAACGTCATTTTCACTGTCATTCGCTGCAAACTATGCTCCCATGCAAAACAACATCTCAGTCGATTGTTCGAGGTTTCAGACTACCATCTAGTTAAGAACCTTGCAGTGACGCCACCCAGAACCTGTTATCCTTCCATCTTGGCACTATTCACCATCTTGATAACAGGTATTTATCGAAGTTGCACTAAAACCCTATAATTTTGGTTTTTTACTTAAAATTCTACAAGAAACAGCCAAATTCAACTCTATTCCACAAGAACCAAAGATGGAAACCCCTGCAGCCCTGAATGCGCACCCATGAACACTCCTCGCAAAGAATTAGATTATCTACCATTGGTCGATAAAGACTTCCAGATAAAGGACTTGTCTGGTGATAGCAACTATCTCAAAATATTTTGCCATGCTAGAGATAGTTATTTGAATAAGTCTGACATTTTTGGATTGTTGGAATCTAACCTTCCCATGTATTTCCTCCCCTCAGTCCATGTTTTCCCAAAGATAATTCATCATTGCTGTGCTAATTATGATCCCAACCAGAGAGTTGTCATGTCCCCATACCAAATTGTCCTTTTTCTCATAACTACTAAGTCCATCAATGAAATGTTGCAATTCCACTCCAGTCAGCCCCTCACTCCTATCTCCATGGGATATTTACTTGAAAAAACATCTCAGTTGTCCCAATCAGAAGTAAGATGTATTGCTCAGACCTTCATGTTACCAAAGCACCAGCCTAAAGGTCCACCTCCTTACATGCAGACTTTCTTCACTGAAATTGGAAGAATCATTATTGATATGATAACCCTGATTATGGGGTTTAATACTAGTGAATATGTGGATGATATCACCTTGGTCTTATTATCAATATTTACTCTAGGATAGCCCCGTGCTGTCAGATATGACTATGATACTTACATTGCCAACAAGATCCATGATCAATTCCTGAATTTGGAAAGGGAAGGAGTTTTCAAATATACCTCTTTCATATACCATCTTATGTTATATCACCAGTCAGATAACTTTCCATTCCCTATCAAGAAACTGGATATCGAAGGAAATCCTAGGTCTGTCATCTTTTGGAGTTCAATCTTTCATAATACCATTGAGTCCCCTTACACTTATAATGAGTTCACTGACTTATTTGTACATCCAACAACCTCTGTTGATAGGAGTTTCCCCTCCTAGGATTAACGGTGACATGAAGAAAATTCTCCAGCTCTCTAAGCAGTACAGGATAGGTGACTGGTACCTATACAAAAATCACACTGAAATCAAGATGTATGGGTGTGAACTTAGTCCTTTTAAGTTACCCAAGTATGTTCCCATGAGACTATTTGCATTGGAGTATTTCAGGCAGATCATAAATGCATACTTAGTTCATTTTTGTAGTGAAAAGAAGAAAGCTCAGCTAAGAATTAAGAACCAGCTAGGCCCTTTTGTCATCAACTCTAGGGATGCATGGAAAGAAGCTGAAAAGATTTTAGAAGACCTTAGATTAAGAAAGAGTTTCAGGTGGGTACCATATGACCCCAACTGTTTTATATGTGACAGAAGGACAAAGAATAGGCTGTCAGCTTATATACATCATAGGATCCCAGAAATTGAGCAGTTTGTAAACTTGGATGAATCGATAGAGGAAACCCTAGTAGAAGAGGTTAGTGAGTAGGTAAATATGAAAAATTCTATAAGAGAACTAGAGAAAACCCTAGACTTGGATTCTTTTGGGCAGGTACCATTCAAGTTATCAACAACTAGTACATCCACTGTTGGTACCTCTCAACAAGTTCCACAGAAAATCAACATACCAGCCACATGACCATCCAAAGGTAAGGAAATAGAGACCACATAATGGCCTATAATGACAGATCAACCTGGAGTTTCCAAAGAATAGGGTCAAGCACCAACTCCTCCAAATCAAAACAAAGTGGCAGAAAGTCCAATGTTGCAAACTCCTCTTAATGAGGAAAGAAATAAGAAGAGGGATAGGGAAGCCACTCCCCGCACAAGTGGACCTATAGGACTGCCTGGGACCAAGAGGAAAAGACTGAATCCTCTTTTATAAGAGGAAATTATTGAAGAAACTACAGACAGCCAAAGAGTAGAAAGGATAGTTAGCCAGCAGACTTCCCTAGTGGGAGGAACATCCACTAGCTCACAGAGGCAGGAGCTAGAAAGACAACACAGTGCAGAAGTGTCATCCACCAGGTCACAAAGCAAAGAGGCCTTAAATGTCAAGAAGACATTCACAGAAATAAAGGCAAAAAATGATCCAATAAAACTTCAAATTTACAATCAGTATCTTAAAATGGCCCCCACAAACCAACAGAGATTGATGTCAGCTTATGAAATTCAAGAAGGTAAGATGATAATGAGCCATTTCAAGCAAAAATTTCAGTAGCCTCAAACAACAACAGACTATATCAGGACAAATCTGGAAGTCTTGGTAAAGGATATTAATCCTTTGGATCAGATTGAACTTCACAAGAAAACTTGAGAAATGGTATACTCAACCTTAACCAGTAAAGCATTGATGACTCACAGACTACAAAATTCTTTGGATAATACCACTGCCCAGTTAAACTTGGAGAAAGCTTCTTCTCTGACCAAGGATAATAGAATAAAATCATTAGAATAAATCATCATTGGATTGGGATATGATCCCAAAGATGCGAAAGGTGTTGAAGCACTAATCAAGAAGAAGGAAGAAGACATTGCTGCCCTGAGGAAATAGCTAAAGCTACCTCCTTCAAGGCATCCATAAACTGTTGAGGTTATAAAGCAAAAATCTGATGAAGAGATGATGGATCTCCTTTTGAAACTTAACGAAATATTAAATGATACAGAGAAGACATTAGAAAAAGCACTGAAGGACAGGTAGGAAGAGTCAACCTCTCAGCCTCCTTAGATAATTCCCATAGTCTCAACAACAATTCCTTCTACATTCAGGACAACATTAGCTCCAAACATCCTAATATCCACAACATAGGTGGTCACAGGTACAACAATAACAGGTGCAACACCAAGCAGTAGTGCTAATTTGAGCACTAAAGAACTGATAAAAGCAATGGAAGACATGAGACTACAAGTGTCAGAATTGAAACAGGTAAAAGAACAATCGGCTAAGGTAGAAAGAAATTATGATATCTCCAAAATAAGTGTTGTAGAAAAGACAAGGGAGATTAAAGAATTAGAGAATAAAGTGAGAACATTAGAAAAAGATCTCACTTTTGACAAGCCTCTGGTAGAGATCAAGAAAATCTTGTGGACCAACATCACTCAATCCATAAATGATGTTTGGCCATCCATCCAAGTGATCTATGAGCAGATTAACTTAGTGAAAGTAGCACATGGAGAAATTCAAAAGATAAGAGCTTTGTTAGGATAGATGCCTGAAAAAGCCAACCGGCTTATACATTTTTGGGATAACAGAAATAAGGAACAATTGGAAGAACTTGGCATCTCAGACAGGACAGACACTATTTTGGAAATCAAAAGGGTGCTAACTAAAAGAACTTTGATGCAGAATTTAGAGAAAAGATGTCAAGATATGCAGGTGGAAATCAACTCTTTCATGGAAAAGTTTACCATTTTTCAGGATAAAGGGATACCAAGTCCTTTAGTGATTAATGATCGATTAATGAAGCACATAGATTATGTAAATAAATTGAATAAGTATGTTGGAGATCAAGCTAGTTCATCAACAAGTTCATCAGGAATAAAAGCACTCCCCACAGGCCGAAAAACTTAGAGAACTTATTCTATGTTGAGCATGAGATAAAACACTTGTTCCAGCTCCAACCTACCTTTTTCAGATATACATAAATTGATGAGACTCTAAGGAAGCTCCAGAAACACAAATTGATAGAGAAAAAATGGTGGGAAGGTATGTTCGAAATTTTGTAAATTTACTCTTGGTAAAATATAAATTTTGGGCTTTTACCATAGCAAGATGAACAAAGATGAAAAGGGGTCAAACAGGTCGAAGTGTATCAGAACAGGTAAAGAGTATTAGTCAAAACAGGGCAGCTAGCACAAAGTTACTAAAGAAGACACCAACAAGCCAAAAAATAGGGCCTGCCTCCAGCACATTCAGCAAGAAAAGGAATAGAACAACATCAGTTCACCTTCCTCCTATCTTCGAGACTAGTTGTCTCTATTTTCTTGTAACTTATTTTGAGTCGTCCTAGAATATATCTCACTTTGTTATGAGATATTTTTTGTAATTTTTTTTTGTATAAACACCCCCTCAATTGGGATATTGAGGGTGGATTCTTAGACATTGCTGTAGTATTGATTTCTTGGAATAAAGTGTTGATTGGACCAACTTTGTATGGCTTTCTAGATGAAGAATTGAAGCGAAGGACTTTTCAAAAAATTCTTGAATCAAACACTGGATCAATAAGTCATCTATACCTTGTGTTTTAAAGTTTTCCTTATGTCTTATATCATCTATGTTTCATACCTGAATGATAAACGAAAAAGATTATTTCGGAATATGCTTGATTGCACTCTGTTTTCAATCATTATTATTCTCTATGTTTTCTTCTTAATTAGAATAAACAATTAAATCTTAATTACTTCTGTTTCCTAGTTCTTTCATTTTTATTATTTATTAAAGAATACTTAATTGCTCTTTAGTAGTAATCATCCAAGTTTCCTCTTTAAATAGGTTGAAGGATTCTTAACTGCCCTTCACCCATTTTTGAACCCATTCCATCTGTTCCAAGTCTTTATTTGTTCCATGTTTGACCATCTTGCCCTGTGAAACCATCCTCTGTCAATAAACCAAGTTTAGTTAAGCTATCTTCTTTGACTCCATTTTCCCAATGGCCTAAACTACTCAGTCTTACCCCTCTACTATTGAATCTCACCACCCAAACTCAAACAAAACTCCTAAATTTTATAACTAGCCTAATATATTTCAAAACAACGCTAAAACTTAAAGAGAGAGCCCTCTCTAGATATAGATTGGCTAGATTCTATATCTAAAAGATTGGTTTGTGGTTACCTCAGACCCGTTTCCCCTTTTTACAACTTTAGGGAAAAATTGAGTGATAAAAAATGTAAATGGAAAATATGGAGGAACATGAGATGAATTGTTTATTATTAAATATGGATGTGATGGGGACCATAGTATCTGAAAGTTTTTCAATGCATTTCCTCTTTGTTGCTGATCATACTCTTATGAAACAAATTGGTCTCTTAGAGAGACACCATTCTCTTGTAGTCATTTGTCTTTCCTCCTGGAACCTGCAAAAAAAACTAATATGTCTTCTGCAATGGAATGTAAGATTATCAAAGGAGAGAGATGGCCAATCTCTCTAGTTATGATATTTATACACAAAACTAAGAATTTGTATTAATGAAACAAGTTCTCAAAGGAAAAATCAAAATAATTTATACCTGTTTTGGAATTAGTGCCTCAAGTTGATGTTGTTTTTTTTCAAAAATTTATTTCATTATTTACTGTTTCAAACTCTAATGATGGATTTCTCATTGTGTAGATCTTGTTGAGATCTTTTCAATGACATTTGAATCATCAAAATCTAATTTCGTATGAGAAAGTTAGGCAGGTTTGAACAATGAGGTTTTTCAGCTGTGGAATTAGAGAACAACTGTGGAATGTGCACAGTTTCTGTAGCTAAAAATCTTGAATAAAAAGTTAGCCATTCATCTTTCATCATGAGTCCAAAATTAATCAATACCTTCAGAAAAGTGAGAAAATAACTTATTCATTTCATTGATTCAAATTTTTTTTTTTTGAGAGGGAAAAAAAATGTTCATAAAACTAGCTTATAGTCCTTTAAAGATGATCAACAACCTATACCTACCAACTAAAATTAATTTATGATTCCTGAAAGCTAAATCAACTCAACAACTATATAAGGTTATAAACCTTTATACATCTTGAATTTCAGATCCCATTGTTTACTTCACTCAACCCAGAAACCACATGAAATAGAATTCAAAGAAGTGCATATGGGTGGATCTGGAGATTATTTCTGACCTAACAAAAAAATGTTTGAGATCAACATTAACAATTACCCAGGAAGCTGCTCATCTACACAACTCTGCACAAAACTCTTTTCTCGAACTAACTGAGAGTGATCTAGGCATGTCTGTGATGTTCTCTTCCTTCAACTAATTGATACAGAGGTACCCTTTATCAGTCCAAATAACCATTCCATGTAAGTGAAAGTCGATGAGCGATTCCTAGGCTTCAGTCAATGATGATAATCATGGAAATCAGCTCCTCCATACAATGGGAATAGTTTTGAAATGCTCCAAGGAAATCAACTCCTCTATAGTTTCCAACACTCGCAAACTCATCCATATACAAAGATTACAGTCATAATATATAGAGCTGCAAGAGATTCAATCAAATAGACCACAACATCCATGAAGTATGAGTTAAAAATGGAAGGAATTAAGCCGGGAGCAATAACAACACAACTGGACCTGATCCAATCTCTACAATGTGTAAATAATTCAAGAAAAGATTCATGTGATTTTTGGATACGTAATGTAATCAGCTGTAAACTGAAGTACTGTCATGGAGGTTGCATGAGGCTGTTAGTCATTGAATATGTGTAAATAAGATTGAATTCCAGCACATACTAGGTTCCCAAATTAGAATTCCCTTCCCTAGACAACCAAATTAAATCAAACTACCAGTGCATTTATTCAAATTCTGTTTTTTTCTCTCGCGACCTGCAAAAATGGGCTTCAAAGAACCGAGGAGATCTCCCAAATCACTTCAAATTCCTTAAAACAATTTCTGTGTTATCTAATCGACCCTATTGCCGAAAAAACCCATGTTTTATTTTTCCCAAATTTGTCTATGTTTGTCCGGATCGTGCAGTTGAAGTTTGACGGTTTTTAGTGTTCTGCGTTTTTCTTGAATTACTGTGGTTGAATTTCATTTGCAGGTTTACTGTTTATGCTTATTGATTCCTGATGGTCGTGGTTTTGAATTTTGTTTTTTTTTAGTAAATGAAATCTACTTTACAGGCAGTGTAGTACTCATGTGCACGATCAGTTGACAAACCAAGGCACCGACTTCCTTTATCTGATCAAAACTGCTTTCCCACTCAATATTCTTCAAGTTAGTATCAGACTCATGGTCTCTTATAGCCAATTTTGCACCAGTTGAATGACAAATTTACTTAGAGTTTACACCACCTTTCCAAATTAAAACACCAGCAAGTGCAACATCGATATTTATTATTTTTCTTGCAGTTGTTGAAGTAACAAATGTAGCTACAACTGCCATACTAGGAGGAGTAACCTCACGACAGCCAAGACGACCTCTAGGCTTTCCATCTAAGCCACCAACTGGGAACCTACTGCCAAAAAGGTCCTGTTGCTAGATCATCTTTGAGATTGTGTGTTACTGCATTTATCTTCCCAAGCTCCTTTTCACCATGGGAAAAATGGCACTTGTACCCAAATCAACATCTAATATCAGCACCAAAATTACCACAAAGAATGTAGGTTTCTATTGAGGCCATAGTGGAAACTAGGATTGGAAATAGCCATAGGTTGTTTCTTTCTTTTTTTCCTCTGAAATTGTGAAATTTTATAAAAATGATTAATGATTTTCAATTTCAGGCAATAAAGACTTCGAGGTAAATATGCTAAAAACAGGACTTTTACTGAGCTTTTAGGCTGTTTTTTATTGATTTGAGCTAGGTGACTAGGATAGGATCCATGTCAGGACAATTCCAGAGATGCCCATGTGGCCGGTTTCTTCATTGGATGCCTATAACCTGCTAAACCTTGGAATTAGCTGCGGAATTAACAGTTAGTTGCGAAATCAGGCTGCATTCCGCAACCAATTTGCAAAATCTTATTAAAATAGGTCACAGTGTTTTGAGGACCACTACAAACCATAACCAGTCAATCTTGGACAATTGAACCTATCAAAGTAGTTAGGTTTCATTTTTTTTTAATTATTATTATTTTTTAATTCTTTTTTTTATTTTTATCAATAAATGATAAGTTTATTTTGTCCCCTTTATCCTTTTTTTTTGTTGTTTTGTTTTTTTTTAACATAACAATTCTTTTTCTGATCCTCCAGATCACAAAAAATGCAGGAGGAGAGCATACTCAATAAATTATTAATTTTTTTTAGATGCAAGAAATAAGGTCTCCTAATTACACTTCCCCGACAATGACACCAAAATTTCTAGTCAATTCAACGTCTTAAATTCCTTTACAAAAATTTTCAATCCAGGTATCGTAAACTGATGAAGTGTGATGCACCATATGTGCTTAGTTAATTTTTTTCTTACTTCGTTGTTTTATAGTTTATGTTGTTTTGGGGTTTTGTTCTTGTTGGTCTCCTAAAGTATTATAATACAATGGAAATCTTGATTTAAAGTTTTAAGAATGCTTTTAAAGATCAAGCGTGGATATAGAATTGAAAACAAGGTTTATGCCTCTTATGGTAATTTCCAAACTTAGCACTTCAAAAATCTCAAAATATGCTATTTATAAAATCAAAATTTGAACAAAAGTGTAAACATGCAGCTACTTAAATCAAGTAAAAGATGAAGTACTGAACATGAGATTACTGTCTCCGATGTCCATCTAATTACAGAAATAATATCTTAACCACTGCACTCAAAACCAAAAATAAAGAAGCTGGAAATTAGTCACTGATTTCATCCATAATTCCAATATTTCATCAATTAACTTCTAAAATGGGGTTAAGCTAAAGACACCAGAAATAACGTCATATGGCATGAAAGAACGACATTTAAACTATTCTACTTGTAGTGTATTGAAAGCAAAATCAAATTACTTCACCTACAATCTGATAGCTCGCCAATTAACTTCTAAAATGGGGTTAAGCTAAAGGCACCGAAGATAACATCATGTAGCATAAAGAACTGATATCTAAAATGTCTACTAGCAAAATAATGAAAGAAAAATCAAATTACTTCACCTACAATCTGATAGCTCGTTGATTAACTTCTAAAATGAGGTTAAGCTAAAGGCACCGGAGATAACATCATGTAGCATGAAGAAATTGATATCTAAACTATCTAAAAGTAGTAAACAAATCTTCACTGAAATCAAAGCATAACAACTGGAATTAAAAACTAAAGTTCAGGAGAGGGAGCAAATCTCAAATCACCACTTGATGCAAAAACTAATAAGAAAAAACTAATCTACAATTAACCAGTTGAGCACACTTGCATGAATGGAAAAACTAAACTATCAAACTTGAAAGCAATAAAATGACATACTTGAATGAAATCAAAGCAAAACTTCAAAACAAAATCTACTCTACCTTACATTCTAATGTGCTCCATGACATCTACTTCACATCTCCTTCCATGTTGAGAATATCAAAGCTTTATTCAAATTCTTCAAAATTACAAAGTACAACAAAGCTCTCCAAAGCTTTCGAGAGCCATCAAAGAAGAACTACAAGCTCCAAGCTACCAACTCCAAATTCTAAGCTCTAAGCTAACAAATGAAGGAGAGAGATCTCCTATTTATACAAAAATATGAGAAGTCGTCTCATTAATGAGAGTCCATGAATCTCTCCCTCTACCTCTAGAGTCCTAATCAAAATAAAAATTGATAAGATACATGTTTTCTTAGAGTTTCAATACAATTAGGAGATGTGACACATATCCTCATGATTCCATGATTCTCTCCACTCAAATTCGAATTTGGCCTTAGGGTGCCACATAAAGGTCTTATAGAAGCCTCCTTTTGACCTACACATGTCAACAATCTCAACCCACTTGTTAGGTATAACCATATGCACATTATTTTCTAATTTTTAACCATAAATTCACTTAATAAGGCCAAGAATTAATAAAGTTTGGAAAAACATAAATGTGGCCTAATGATAATGAAAGTGGGATGAATGTAGTGACAGAGTAGTGAAATGGAGGTGAAATGGAGGTGATATAATGGACATAATAGTTAAAGTGTAATGGAAATGAATGACATTTTCAAGACCCAACAAGGGAGATACACTAGCATTATAGGGAACTAACATTGCCTTCTCCTTCAAAAACTTTTGTCCTCAATGCTTGAGTAATTTGGCATGCTTCTATATAAAATTATCATCTTCTCATGTGCAATCTTCAGAGGGTAAGTTCTTCAATATAATGAAATACTCTAAAATTGATCTATTTCGTAGCTATCAGGTTCTTGTTTCCATGACTGCTTCAGGCTCCAATATGCTTTTTCCTTCCTCGTCAAGTTTTGGAAATATTGTTTAAAGTGGTAGCTTATCATTGATAACCTTCTTTAAGCATTAAACATGGAAAACTAGGTGTACTCAAGAAGATGCAGGTAACTCCAATTTGTATTCCATAGTACCAATATTCACATTGTAAGGACCATAATATTTGGGTAATAATATATTATCCTTCCTAGCTTGATTGAGGTACATATGTTTGTATGGTTGTCACTGTAAAAATACTTAGTCATCTACATCAAAAAACTTTTCACTGCGATGTCGATATGCTTGTTATTTCATTCAATTCTGTGTCAGAGTGATGTTATCCTTAAATATTTGGAGAATTTTTTGTTGATGCTCGATGTGATCTTCCACTTCTTGAACCATAGAATTTTATCTGAAAGATGATGTGATGGATAGTGGATCATATCCATAAATTTCCATAAATGGGGGTCATTTTGGCTATAGTATGGAAGGAATTGTTATACCACCATTCAACTAGAGGTAAACTCCTTAACCTTTGTTTTTTTATATTAGATACAAAGCAATGAATATATCCTTCCAAACATTTGTGCCCTATCTCATTTCGCCCATAAGATTGGGGATGCTAAGATCAGTTATGAGTTAATTGAGTACTAAGACAAGAAAATAATTTCGTCCAAAAACTTTGAATGAAAATGGGATTTCAGTCACTTACAATAATATTTGAGTTTCCATGTAGATTTTGAATTATTTCCATAAATGAAATAGTTACTGTATTGGATTTAAAAGGATGAAATAATACATAAAAGTGTGCATACTTGGCAAGTCTATCAACTACCACCATGCTGACACTCGTTACTTTGGACTTGGGTAAACCTATGATAAAATCCTTTGATACCTATTACCAACTCTGACTTGATATGGCTAAAGGTTTTAATAGGCCCAACGTCTTAATTATATCAAATTTATTTTGTTGGGAAACCAAATATTCTGCCACAAGCTTCCAGATATTAGATTTAAGGGAATCCCAAAAAAATTCCTTCTTGATCCTGTCGTAAGTTTTAAGAAATCCTAAGTGTCCTCCTAAATGTTGGGTTGTGTTATATTCTTTCCATGACTAGCCCACATAGTTAATTGGGGGGTTAGAGGGGGGGAGGAGCCCCCCCTTCATTGCACCGATTGTGTAGCGGGGGTGTCACAGGGGGGGTTTGAGGGGGGCGGGTAGCCCCCCTCTACGGGGTCTAGGGCAGTGCCCTGGGAGTTTTTCTTTTGGACCCTATATTAGGTTAGGCGGACCTACCTATGGTTTTGTGCATGGTTTTCGCACATGGTTTTGGACGCGATGGTTTTTTGTCCATGGTTTTGGACGCAATGGTTTTTGGTCCATGGTATTGGATGCTTTGACATGTATAAATGTGTATTGTAACATTGAAAGGAACATAATGAAAAATCAAGCTAGTAGTCTCGGTTTTGGGATCCAGGGGAAATCTCTATGTATATGTGTTTTATGTGTTATGCTCTCACATTGTTTATTTTCTGTGTTTTAGAATTCACATACAGGTCATTTATGTATGGGGTTAAAACCAAAATTTGCTATCAGATCTATTTTCGCTTCAAGAGGACGCCTTTGTTGCTAAGGGGTTTTGCTTGGGCCTCTGGTAGACCCTGTTCAGTGGGAGATTTGTGTGATCGATTCTAGTGGTGAAAGAAGATGGTGAGTAGTGGAAAGATAGAGATCGAGAAATTTAATGGTCAGAGTTTTGAGTTATGGAAACTTAAGATGGAAGATCTGTTGGTGGATAAAGATCAATGGATCACGGTAGATATGGGTACTAAACCAATGGGAGTTTCCAATGAAGAATGGAAGAAGTTGGATTGAAAGGCAAAGAGCACAATATGATTGTGTGTCTCAGATTTAATATTGCTGAATGTATGAGGGGAATCTACAACTAAGGCTTTGTGGGACAAGTTAGGGACTTTGTACCAATCTAAGTCTCTGGTGAATAAATTGTTCCTACGAAAAAAGTTATATAACCTGAGGATGAAAGATGGAGACTCGGTGATAGAGCATCTGAACGCATTTAATACTGTGGTAAGTTAGTTATTATCTATTGATATTAAAATTTCAGATGAAGATAAGTGCATTCGTTTGTTTTGTTCTCTACTAGATTTGTGGGATAGTCTAGTTATTGCAATAGGTAGCAATGCAACTGCCTTGTAGTTTGATGAAATAGTCTCATCCTTGTTGATGGAGGAGATGAGACATAAAAATATGGAAAGCCAGAATGGTGATGCCTTGTTTGTACGAGGACAGTCCTAGAACAAAAAAAAAAATAAGTCATTGAGTCGGAGATCTAAATCTAGAGGGAGATCTAAATCTCTAGGAAAACCTATAAAGGTGTTGTGCTGGAAATGCGGAAAGGAAGGGCACTACAAAAGGGGCTGTAAATATAAAGCTCCTGACAAAGGAAAGGGATCTGATGATGCTCCTTCTGAAGAAGTGAAAACCACCTAAGATGAAGGTGGGGATATGTACTTGGCTTCCTCAAGTACACATGGAGATTATGAGGCATGGTTGATGACTTAGGTGGATCCTTTCACTTTACTCCCCATAGAGAGTGGTTCTATGAGTATGAGAAATATTATGGTGGTGATGTCTTCTTAGGGGATGACAGGAAGGCTAAAATCTCTGGTCGTGGAAAAGTAAAGTTGAAGTTGCAATATGGAAGGATTAGAACACTTCTGAGTGTTCTGCATATTCTTGCATGGCCAAGAATTTGATTTCTGTAAGCAAGTTGCATGATGCATGTGTAAAAATAGTGTTTGAGAGGGATACCTGCAAGATGGTTCAGGGAGCACTGGTATTGATGTGGGGAGTTCATATTGGATCTTTGTACAAGCTACAAGGTAGTAGTGTTGTTGATGGGTGCAACAGTTTTATGGTTCCTGAAAGTGGACCAAAAAATATAGTGGTCTCTGGAGAGAAGACCATGTTGTGGCATCAAAGGATTGGACATATTGGAGAGAAGGGCCTTCGAATACTTCATGGTAAAGGTATGTTAGAAGGTATGAGTAATAGCTCTCTGGATTTTGATTTCTGTGGAAATTGTGTATCTGGGAAGCAGAATCGGGTGAGTTTCCCCTCCGGTGGTAAGAGGGTGAAACATATATTAGAGCTTGTGCACAGTGATGTGTTTGGACCTGTGAAAGTTCCATCACTGGGAAATTTTGTGTACTATGTATCATTTATAGATGACTTCTCAAGGAATAAATGGATATATTTCCTTAAAAAGAAATATGAAGTCTTTCAAAGGTTTAAAGAATTTAAGGCTCTGGTAGAAAACCAGACAGAGAAGAAAATAAAGGTGCTAAGGTTAGATAATGGTGGAGTGTTTTGCAGCAAGGAATTTGAAGAATTTTGTAAGAAGTGTGGTATTACATGACAAAAGAATACTCCATACACACCTGAGCAAAATGGAGTTGCAGAAAGAATGAACAAGACGTTGATGGAAAGGGCGAGAAGCATGCTTAGTGGTGCCGAGTTAGGACAAGAATTCTGGGTAGAGGTGGTGGAGACAACATCTTACCTGGTCAACAGATCACCTTCATCACCGTTGGAGGATAAAACTCCACAAGAGGTATGGACTGGTAAGAAAACCTCTCTTTTACATTTGAGGGTATTTGGATGTAATGCATATGTACATGTTCCAAAGGAGAAAAGAACCAAGTTGGATAGTAAAACTGAAAAGTGCATCTTTATTGGGTATAAGGATGGTTTAAAGGGTTATAAGCTTTGGAACCCAGTAACAAGGAAGGTTGTGTACAGTCGAGATGTGGTGTTCAGAGAGGTGAAAGATGTTATTAAACATAAAGTCCCATCAAAGTAACTTGAGAAGATAGAGTTTCAGCTTAAGGAGGAAGAATTAGACTCTACATTAGAAGAGGAATCGGAAGATGAAGAGCCACAAACTCCGGGTGTGAGAAGATCAATTTGAGAAGGAAGGCATCCAGAAAGGTATAGTTTTCTTGTTGCCAAGGTAGCTTCTATTAGATTACTTTTATCTGTTGCTACTATTTTTGATTTTGAGGTAGAACAAATGGATATGAAGACAACATTTCTTCACAGGGGTTTAGAAAAGGAGATCTACATGAAGCAACCTAAAGGCTTTGTGGTGAAGGGTAAGAAAGAACTGGTATGCAACTTAAAGAAGTCTTTGTATGGGTTAAAACAATGACCAAAGATGTGGTATCAGAAATTTGATACATTTATACGGAGACTTGGCTTCACCAGAAGCAAAAAAGATCATTGTGTGTATTTTAAATTAATTGGTGACTGTTTTATTTATCTGGTTTTGTATGTGGATGATATGTTGCTGGTTGGAAATGACAAAGAAAGTATCCAGGATTTGAAGACCCAATTATCCTCCAAATTCAACATGAAAGATCTTGGTGCTACAAACTATATTTTGGGCATGGAAATTAAAAGAGGTCGGGCAAAGAGGAAGCTCTGGTTAAACCAAAGGAAGTATGTCGAGACAATACTGCAGAGCTTTAATATGCAGGATATTAAACTAGTGAATGTTCCTATTCCTGTAGGTGTGAAGTTATCTGTTGAACAGTGTCCCAAGACACAAGAAGAGGAAGATGACATGTCTTGTGTTCCATATGCAAGTGCAGTCGGTAGCCTGATGTATGCAATGGTATGTACTAGACCAGACATTGCACATGTAGTGGGAGTATTGAGCAGGTTTATGTCAAAACCAGGGAAGGATCACTGGACAATAGTGAAGCGGGTTTTTAGGTATTTGCGTGGCACTAGTGATTATGGTTTGTGCTACTAAGGAAGACCAGGATTGGACAAAGTGTTGGATATTCGTGGCTTTGTAGATGCAGATTGGGCTGGAGATATGGATTAGAGAGGATCTACAAGTGGATATGTGTTTAACCTATTTGGAGGTGCAGTTAGTTGGATGAGTAAGAAAAAATCTGTAGTGGCACTATCAACTACAGAGGAAGAATACATGGCAACCACTCATGCAAGCAAGGAAGCTGTTTGGTTGCAGAGATTGTGTTCAAGTATGGGGTTAGTACAGGGAGCTATAAGGATAGGCTGTGACAACCAAAGTGCAATTTTCTTGGCAAAGAACCCTGTTTACCATTCAAAGATAAAAACAATGTAAAATTTGAAATTAGAACTCATACTATTACCCATTTTGTAGAGATAGCAAAAAAGTGACCCGATTTTGAAAAGGGGTGATGTAGAACACACATGTGTTTTTTAGAGCATAGTTTTTGGCACTATAAATTTTTTTATGTACATTGTGTTTTAGAATGGTAGTGTTTTTTATGTTGATTTAAAAACGTGGTAGTTCTACACCAGGCTCTTTTTTTAAAAGGCTTTTTTTTATTTTTTTATTTTCTTATGTATGAAATGTAAATAATTATTTTGTAAATTTAATAATTTTTGAAGTGTTCTTTTTCTTCATATTTTCTTGTTTTT
>APFE031135189.1:0-18728 GCA_000404065.3 Pinus taeda
TATATAATCTACAACAAAAGCATACACTACTAAATCCTCATTTCTCTATAGAATGTGACAAGGAATAGTAAGATGAGGCAGCATGCTACTCATGTCACTTTGGAAAAATGTCTTTGTGACACTTATATTGGGTATTAGAGCATTGAGCGGTGTGTGATTGAATTCTTAGACACAGATGGAGTCTAAATCAATGCCAACATCCAAAGCCCAAGCCTTAAGCCTTAAAGTTTGATTACATTGCTTCAAATATTCCTATTCAATTCCTCAAAAATATTCTATATCATTTGAATATCTAGTATATGTTGAAATCATGATTTTCTTGGGAAACATATTTGGTCTTTTAATGGATTCCAACTAGTCTGAAGACTAAATTTCCCATAAAGAAACAAGAATTCACAAGAAGCTCTTCAAGAATGGCCAAAATATTATAATTGTAGACATAAAGAGTATAATATCTCTCAAAATCAAGAAGTTTGGATTGGTCATCTCTACACCCATGTTCTCAAACCTGATGAGTCTCTATCTATCTTCCATAATTCAAACCTTATGCTTCCACACAATGAGAATCCATAAGCAATATCCATGGACTCTCCTTAATGTTGAAATGTTTGGGTTTATTATATTTGTTTCTTAGTTACTAACAAGTAAATCTACTTCTCATTCTAGTTGGAGACATAGACTATATAGTAACCCTTGATATAATATCATGCTCTTTTTATTATATCACCGTGTTATAATAGCATTATAGTAATATGGACAAAAGTTGTATGCTTGTAATATGCTATTGATGTGGTTTCCTTACTGTAAATGCATCTTTTTTATTATTATTTGGTATGAAATTCTTGCCCAAATTAATGTATTGGTGTAGTTTCCGTAATGGCAAGATAATAGTGGCTCAAATGTATCTTTTTTATTATTTGATATGAAATTGTTCCCTATGTTTCAAAAAAGATCACCTTATCCCTAATGAAAGGGGGCATTGGAGAATCCCTAAAATGGTGGGGTTTGAAAAGATTGAAGATGAATAGCTTATCTATAAAACCGTATTAAATGACAATTTCAAAATATTGATGATGTCTTTTTTGACATTTTCTCTCCTATCTCCACTTTCACTTTTGCATTCTTACTTTTCATATCCATTTATATTATTTTAGTTTAGATTGTCCTTAATGATAAATGAAACATTCACTCAAAATGTGAATAATTTCAAAATATTTTTGCACTTTCCATCTTAGTATGATAGAGATGTTGTAATGTCATTTATTGTAAACATTCCAATTACATAAAAATAAAAATGAAATAAAAATAAAATTTGAAAAATAAAATGAATAATTAAAATAAAGTTGAGTAAAATAGTCAATTTATTTTTAGGGGTCTTTTGACTCCAATTAAAATAATAATAATAATAGTAAAAGTAAAAATGACCCATGGTATTAGTACATGGTATTGAGAAGTCATTGACCCATAGTATTCAGTGGAATATAGCCTATTTAAAGAGAGAAATTAATTGAGCCTAGATCCATCTTAATGAAAAAAATGATAAAATAAAAGAAATTCATTTGCGGCATCCGGTATTGGTGCCAGTAATGAAGGATTTTATGAATATTCCTACTGTTATCCAAGGACTTGTCGCGAATTCCTTACAAATTATACGATGAGTTCAAAGGTGTGTGCAGAAGCTGAAATGAAATGATGTGTAATCCCCAATTCTATGAGCACCGAAAGTACTACGGCACAACTCAACATTTGATATGTCTATTTCACTCAATTTCGAGTCTCTTTGATTATGGAATAATAGTATACGACCCTATGGAATAATAGTATACGACCCTACGGTCCTCCTCCATTTTTTGTTTTAAGGAAAGGAAAGCTTGTCCTGTTTGGAGAAAGTTTTAATGAAAGGTTGTTGTCTTCATCTACGATTTTGTGTCCAAAGAATGGCTCTGCGGAGTTGACACGTATAGTGTAGACGCGGCTCCTTTCAAAAGAAGTGATCAGTGATGCTTGTTCTGTGCTGCAGCGTGGCGTGGCCGGATTTTTTTGAATGGTGTTACAGAGGAAGGAAATCCGATCTCCTATTTCTTTCAGCTGTCAACTGGGAAGTGGAGCGCAATTGAACACCAAGAGTTTTCTCCTTATTCAACTGCATACGTTGTAGCATCCTTAGAGATCTGAATATTCAACTGCATACCCTGTAACGTCCTTGGAGATCTGAATATTCATACGTTGTTTTATATTTAGCATCATAAATAACTTTTACTTGTTTTGCTTTAATGATGAATTGTGGTTGCTTTACATTTTGAAATGGAAACATTATGAGATGGTGCTTGAAATTGCATTATCTGCTATTTATTCTCCGTCGGCATTCTCACTTGTGGGGAAAGTTCACTTGGATTTAAAATTTAGATACATTAAATCAGGCATTTACACTCTATAAATTTTTTTGAATATGTATATCCTAGTTATTTTCCATGCGTTATTTATGTTAATAATTACTTTATGACATCATTTTCCACCGGTTCAATGTTGTAAAGTGTCTTACGTAATGTTGTAATTTCTATCCATAAAAGAGTTTACAATCCTCTTGTGTGATTATACAATTTTAATCATAATTCTCAGGTTCCTACATAGCGATATAAAAATACTTAATATATATAAAAATACTCCATATAATTTTATCTGAAAAATCTCTCAAATATAATTATTTTTAATAGTAAATTAACTATTATTAATAGTATTAGTTAGCCTTATTAGATATATAATATTAAACTAATAAGGCCGCATCCTATGTAGTTATCTTGGTGGTCTTTATGCTAAGATTTTGGTTTTATTCTAATAGCTATAATTAATGTGATTATTAATAATAAATATATAAAATTATTCTATGTTATTCCTTATCTTTTTTTAATTTCAAAATGTTCCAACATTTACTCCCTAACATCTGGCTTGACACTACTGTATTTTAAAAAGTTTGGTCTTATTTTCTTGACTTATGTTTCTTGTTCCTTATGATGGATGAAGGGTTCACCGAAACAAATTTTTCAAAGATTTTTTTTTTGTAAGTCAAAGTTCTATTCATTCATCAAAAAAGAAGTACATCAACAGCAAAATGCAGGTAGTCTCAACCTTGACTACTGCGATTAGCATATGACAAAGAAACATGTCCCACGTAAGAAGTTCTCCATGCTTAATTAACCAGAGAAAGAAAAAAATACTTTTGGCCATAGTTTGGGATACCAGATGCTTTTCCATAAAGGATCAGGATTTGTGTCTGTAGAGGAAAACATAATAGAATTATCTTTTTTGAGAGAGAACATACCTTTCGGAAGATGGCCTCATTGAAGTTGTCATGTTCTCCATTATCTCAAACCCCTGGAAACTTGGAAGGTGTGAGAAGACGCACCATTGACTACGATAGAATAGAAAGGAGTTTAAATAATTGGTTTGATCTATCTGATCCAGGAGGGAGAGAATCCAAATGCATCTAGAATAGACATGATATAGTTCCAATTCAAGTGATCATAAGCCTTAGAGAGGTAAATTTTAATGAGCATACCTAGAGATTTGGATTAGGATAAAGAGTAAACTACCTCATGAACCACAATAATACCATCCATAATTTGCCAACCCTTCACAATGCCCGACTGTTATGGATTGATAATAATTTTCAGTAGGGGTTTGTGTCCCATGAATAAAATTCCTAAAATAATTTTGCAAAGAACATTGCACAGGAAAATTGTTCAAAACCCATTTAGATCCAGTGCAGATCCTTTCATAGGGATAAGCGTGAGAAATGTTGCATTCAGGCTCGACCATATTCTTTGGGAATGACGAGTATCCTATGCCAACTTATGGATTTCAGTACCTTCAAAGTGCTAGCCCACATTGAAGAATTCATAGGTGAATCCATCTAGGCTTGGAGCTCTGTTTAAGGGGAATGCATAAACAACCTCTTCAACCTCCACATAGGAGATCTCCCACATGAGATCCTCATTTTGATCTTCCTAGATTAATTGGGGAATACATTGCTTGATTCTCAAGTTGGACTCACTCTCATCCTCTTAGGGCTCTATGAAAAAAGTATAGAAATAGGTGATCAACTCCTCAGAAGTATCCTCATGTTGAAAAAGCCACCGACCGTTCGATCCATTGAGGGAGAAAATCCTATGAAACTGTTTATGTTTTAACATAGTCCTGTGAAATAATTTCATGTTACACTCACCTTCTTTGACCCATTGAAATCTTGATTTGTTCCTCCAAAGAATTTATTCTTGTTTTCTTCATTTCTCCAAGTCATTAAGGAACTCACCCTCCTGAACAATGAGGGTTTCAGTCCCACCTTCTAAAATTATCCACTACTAGATTGACCACATTTCTTCCTCCAGGTTTCACTTTTCATAATGAATTTTACTGAAATATGACCGAGTCGATTCTTTAATCCTTCCTTTTAGTGCCTTCAACTTCAGCTAGAAGGTCTCCATTTGATTGCTCCCAAACACAGTAATACCCTTCCACCAGTCTTCTAGCTTAGAAATGAAATTTGGTTTTTCAAGCCATAAAAATTTGAAACGAAAAGGTTGGTTCCTCTTTGGTTCCTCAGTGCCATCCTCAAGTCAATTTCCAAGAAAATGGGCCAATGATCTGATCCCATGTAGGGGAGGATCAAAACTTAAAGAAACAATTCCTGTTGTAGGGTTTTATTTGAAATAAAGAATGATCCAAACGAGAGGCACTCTAGTACTTACTTCCCTGTCGATTATTCCATATGAAAGAACCATTAATAAAATCAATGTCTTCTACTCCAAGATCTTGAATAGTATACTGAAAGGAAATGGAGATCAGATTCATTCACTTGACTCCTCCTTTCTTCTCACCCAAATCCTTGATCAAATTGAGGTCCCCTACCAGAATCCAACTGTTTTTTCCCAAAATCTCCTTCAGTTTTCGAAACTACTAAGAAAGGTGGCCTTTGTCCCTGATAGAGTAGGACCATAAACCCCTGTTAATCAAACCTTTTCCACAGAACCAATACTTTCAAATTGACTTGAAAGGGTATTTGGGTAGGCAATCTAGTTACCAAAAGAGATATATTTGGAGTCCCAAAGGATTCCCAAGCCCCCTAGATTACCCCTTGGATCTAGTGCTTTTGATTTCACTAAGTTTATCCTGTGTTACCTTAGTTTCCCACATGACTAAGATTTCTGGTTTATCCTATTGAATTTGTTCCTTTAGTTACCTCAAATTACCCTTTGAGTTGAGGCCTCTTATGTTCCACGAGACCACCTTCATTGAGGAGGGGTGGTTTGAGAGTGCTGGCAGTATTCCGTGAGGACAATTGCTTGTCATCAGTTAACTAGGATAAACCCTGTTACTTTGATCACTTCACTGTTGGCTCCTCTACATTTTTTCCTGGATCTCGAGTTGGATTAACCTTGCCTGGTGGGCAGTTTTTCTTCTCATATAGCCAAATCCATTTGGGAAGGGGATTCTGTAGAGGCTTGACGTTGTTCCCAATCTTTATAGATCATATGGAATTGATCTATTAAATATTGATGGATTTCTTCCCATCCATATTTTTCCTAGTTTCACAGGAAAGCTACCATAAAACTTTCATTGGAGTTGAGTTGATCCATTTTGTCCTCATTCTCAAGGGTTTTTTGGACTTGGGAAAGAAATTGCTTGATTTCCTTGCATGTGGATAGCTCTTCTGGTGTTTTTCATTTGCTTGGTTGTTTGTTTTTAGGATTTTCAAGACCCACCTCCACCTCTTAGGTTGCTTAAGATGGAGACATAGCTACAGGTGCTTTTGGTTGATCTTTTCACCTAGATCCATGAGGAGAGAAAGGCAGTTCCCACAAGGAGAGCTTGGGGCTATCAGAGTAGGGGGCAGTGGAGCCTGACAAGGGGGACCTTTGATGGTTGGAGGGTGTTTCCAAATAACTTCCAAGAAGCCACCAAAGGAGGGATCAACTAGAGTATTTGTCTCTTACGACCGTTGAGGGAAGTTGCAAAACAAGTATCCATATTTATGACAAATTTTATGCTCATAGCCCAGTCGTTGAGACAAGAATTCATCCTTATACTCAATTTGCATTGAATCTAGGAGGGGTTGTGAGATGTTCATGTAAACAGAAATCCTGGCATAGGAAGATAACCGTCAACATCTAGTGATCTTTGAGACTTGAACAAAGTTTCATATGGAATTGCAAATCAATTCTAGATGTCCATCTCCCAAAAATCCTCTAGTAGAGAGTAAATTTAGATCCAGATGGGTATAGCTAAGAATTGTTCCTTCTCTAGATTGTAACAGGGTTCCTAGTGCCTAATGAATAACCCTGTGTTGTTCATGAAATATGACCCATTATCCAAAATTTTCTTGCGGACTTCTAGATAGTAGAAGATCACTGTGAAGAAGCCTTTTACTTGGAGGTGTAGGTCAAATTGAGCTTTTTGCTGCCATTCGAGCTGGATCCAGTGGAGAATATCTAATTCTTTGGGCCAAATTCTTGTAAATTTATAGATTATTACATGATCTTTCATAAATTTCCGAGATTGTTCCAAGTGGTGATTAGGGATCATAACTCGCAGGTTTTTTGTTGGATTTGTCTTGGCTGTGGAGCCTTATAAGCTTGTTTATTCATAGGTATCACCATGTTGGACCCGAGTTCCTAACGAGGTGACAACATCGCTCATTTAATCGTCGTCATAGAGGAAACACCCCCGAAGCTAAAAATAGATGAAAAATTACCTTGCAAAATATTGTAATTTAGTCTGAGCCATTCATTAGCAGGGTGTTATGACAGTAGAAGTTATGTTTACTTTAGTTTTTTTTGCCCTAGAAGGAAATCCCTCGATTTAAATAGCAGAAGACTACTTCTTGATAGATTTTTTCTACAAGAGTATTCCTTGATCCACTTTGGAGAGAGAACACTTCGATGGATTTCTTCAAAGATTAAAGCTGTGCTTTAATGACAGAGAGATTCCTTCCAAAACCCATTCAAAGACGATGACAATTTTATTTGATCTAGCCTTCTTAGGTCTTTTGAAAAAGCTTCCACTCCTTAGGTGATGGTTGAGAGATGATCTCGGAAATTGTTCTAGGGATTTTGGTATTTTTTTTCTTCCTCATTGATTACTATCCCAAGACTTTTTCTGAAGTAGATTTCCTTGATCTATGTTATGATGTATATCTTGAAATTGTGCTTTGATATCCTTTGAAAAAATTTGATGCCTCTGTTTGATTAGATACCTCTTCTTGACTTTTTCACCTTAGCTCTCATACCATGTTGATAAATTTAGGGCATCAATAGTTAGGTGTTTTCTCTACTTTGATAATTTCCTGAGAGAGTCCTTTCACTTCTTGGTTATGACATTCTATTTCTTATGTTGTTATTGTGTTATTTTCATAAATACAATTATAAATTCATGAATAATAAAGAGACAAGAGACACAATATATAGGTTGTTAGCCATGGGAAAAACCTCTCAGTCTCTGTAAGGAAAACCCAAACAATTTCTTCTTATAGAACCTTAAATGTATGAATACGAAGACCATGACAAAGACCCTTGAAACTAGAGCCCTTCCCAGGCCAAATCAGACAACTCCTCTTTACCCTTAGCTAAAAGCTCTACTTCTTCCTCTTCTTCTTGGATTCATTTAGAATTTTGGCCCCTTCTTGTAGGTTTGCAACATTTTGCTTCAAAACAGAAACCATAGATAATTTGTTTGATCCTTGAATGGTCTACTTTTGGAGGGAGATTTTTTTCTCTTCTACTCGGCTTCCTTCAGTGAAGTCTTCACCCAATCTGGGGAATACATTGTTTGATTCTCGAGTTGGACTCACTCTCATCCTCTTAGGGCTCTATGAACAAAGTCTAGAAATAGGTGATCAACTCCTCAGAGGTATCCTCATGTTGAAAAAGCCATCGACCGTTCGATCGATTGAGGGAGAAAATCCTATGAAACTATTTATGTTTTAACATAGTCCTATGAAATAATTTCATGTTACGCTCACCTTCTTTGACCCATTGAACTCTTGATTTGTTCCTCCAAAGAATTTATTCTTGTTTTCTTCATTTCTCCAGGTCATTGAGGAACTCACCCTCCTGAACAATGAGGGTTTCAATCCTACCTTCTAAAATTATCCACTACTAGATTGACCACATTTCTTCCTCCAAGTTTCACTTTTCATAATGAATTTTACTGAAATATGACCGAGTCGATTCTTTAATCCTTCCTTTTAGTGCCTTCAACTTCAACTAGAAAGTCTCCATTTGATTGCTCCCAAACACACTAATACCCTTCCACCAGTCTTCTAGCTTAGAAATGAAATTTGGTTTTTCAAGCCACATAAATTTGAAACGAAAAGGTTGGTTCCTCAGTGCCATACTCAGGTCAATTTCCAAGAAAATGGGCCAATGACCTGATCCCATGTAGGGGAGGATCAAAACTTAAAGAAACAATTCCTGTTGTAGGGTTTTATTTGAAATAAAGAATGATCCAAACGAGAGGCGCTCTAGTGCTTACTTCCCTGTTGATTATTCCATATGAAAGAACCATTAATAAAATCAATGTCTTCTACTCCAAGATCTTGAATAGTATACTGAAAGGAAATGGAGATCAGATTCATTCACTTGACTCCTCCTTTCTTCTCACCCAAATCCTTGATCAAATTGAGGTCCCCTACCAGAATCCAACTGTTTTTTCCTAAAATCTCCTTCAGTTGTCGAAACTACTAAGAAAGGTGGCCTTTGTCCCTGATAGAGTAGGACCATAAACCCCAGTTAATCAAACCTTTTCCACAGAACCAATACATTCAAATTGACTTGAAGGGGTATTTGGGTAGGAAATCTAGTTACCAAAAGAGATATATTTGGAGTCCCAAAGGATTCCCAAGCCCCCTAGATTACCCCTTGGATCCAGTGCTTTTGATTTCACTAAGTTTATCCTGTGTTACCTTAGTTTCCCACATGACTAAGATGTCTAGTTTATCCTATTGAATTTGTTCCTTTAATTACCTCAAATTACCCTTTGAGTTGAGGCCTCTTATGTTCCACGAGACCACCTTCATTGAGGAGGGGTGGTTTGAGAGTGTTGGCAGTATTCCATGAGGACAATTGCTTGTCATCAGTTAACTAGGATAAACCCTGTTACTTTGATCACTTCACTGTTGGATCCTCTACCTTTCTTCCTGGATCTCGAGTTGGATTAACCTTGCCTGGTGGGTAGTTTTTCTTCTCATATAGCCAAATCCATTTGGGAAGGGGATTCTGTAGAGGCTTGACGTTGTTCCCAATCTTTATAGATCATATGGAATTGATCTATCAAATATTGATGGATTTCTACCCATCCATCTTTTTCCTCGTTTCACAGGAAAGCTACCATAAAACTTTCATTGGAGTTGAGTTGATCCATTTTTTCCTCATTCTCAAGGGTTTTTTGGACTTGGGAAAGAAATTGCTTGATTTCCTTGCATGTGGATAGCTCTTCTGGTGTTTTTCATTTGCTTGGTTGTTTGTTTTTAGGATTTTCAAGACCCGCCTCCACCTCTTGCGTTGCTTGAGATGGAGACATAGCTACAGGTGCTTTTGGTTGATCATTTCACCTAGATCCATGAGGAGAGAAAAGCAGTTCCCACAAGGAGAGCTTGGGGCTATCAGAGTAGGGGGCAGTGGAGCCTGACAAGGGGGACCTTTGATGGTTGGAGGGTGTTTCCAAAGAACTTCCAAGAAGCCATCAAAGGAGGGATCAACCAGATTAGTTGTCTCTTATGACCGTTGAGGGAAGTTGCAAAACAAGTATCCATATTTATGACAAATTTTACGCTCATAGTCCAGTGGTTGAGACAAGAATTCATCCTTATACTCAATTTGCATTGAATCTAGGAGGGGTTGTGAGATGTTCATGTAAACAGAAATCCTGGCATAGGAAGAGAACCGTCAACATCTAGTGATCTTTGAGACTTGAACAAAGTTTCATATGGAATTGCAAATCAATTCTAGGATGTCCATCTCCCAAAAATCCTCTAGTAGAGAGTAAATTTAGATCCAGATGGGTATAGCTAAGAATTGTTCCTTCTCTAGATTGTAACACGGTTCCTAGTGCCTAATGAATAACCCTGTGTTGTTCATGAAATATGACCCATTATCCAAAATTTTCTTGTGGACTTCTAGATACTCAAAGATCACTGTGAAGAAGCCTTTTACTTGGAGGTGTAGGTCAAATTGAGCTTTTTGCTGCCATTCGAGATGGATCCAGTGGAGAATATCTAATTCTTTGGGCCAAATTCTTGTAAATTTATAGATTATTACATGATCTTTCATAAATTTCCGATATTGTTCCAAGTGGTGATTAGGGATCATAACTCACAGGTTTTTTGTTGGATTTGTCTTGGGTGTGGAGCCTTATAATCTTGTTTATTCATAGGTATCACCATGTTGGACCCGAGTTCCTAACGAGGTGAAAACATCGCTCATTTAATCGTCGTCATAGAGGAAACACCCCCGAAGCTAGAAATAGATGAAAAATTACCTTGCAAAATATTGTAATTTAGTCTGAGCCATTCATTAGTAGGGTGTTATGACAGTAGAAGTTATGTTTACTTTAGTGTTTTTTTCCCTAGAAGGAAATCCCTCGATTTAGATAGCAGAAGACTACTTCTTGATAGATTCTTTCTACAAGAGTATTCCTTGATCCACTTTGGAGAGAGAACACTTCGATGGATTTCTTCAAAGATTAAAGTTGTGCTTTAATGACAGAGAGATTCCTTCCAAAACCCATTCAAAGACGATGACAATCTTATTTGATCTAGCCTTCTTAGGTCTTTTGAAAAAGCTTCCACTCCTTAGGTGATGGTTGAGAGATGATCTCGGAAATTGTTCTAGGGTTTTTGGTATTTTTTTCTTCCTCATTGATTACTATCCCAAGACTTTTTCTGAAGTAGATTTCCTTGATCTATGTTATGATGTATATCTTGAAATTGTGCTTTGATATCCTTCGAAAAACTTTGATGCCTCTGTTTGATTAGATGCCTCTTCTTGACTTTTTCACCTTAGCTCTCATACCATGTTGAGAAATTTAGGGCATCAATAGTTAGGTGATTTCTCTACTTTGATAATTTCCTGAGAGAGTCCTTTCACTTCTTGGTTATGACATTCTATTTCTTATGTTGTTATTGTGTTATTTTCATAAATACAATTATAAATTCATGAATAATAAGAGACAAGAGACACAATATATAGGTTGTTAGCCATGGGAAAAACCTCTCAGTCTCTGTTAGGAAAACCCAAACAAATTATTCTTATAGAACCTTAAATGTATGAATACGAAGACCATGACAAAGACCCTTGAAACTAGAGCCCTTCCCAGGCCAAATCAGACAACTCCTCTTTACCCTTAGCTAAAAGCTCTACTTCTTCCTCTTCTTCTTGGATTCCTTTAGAATTTTGGCCCCTTCTTGTAGGTCTGCAACATTTTGCTTCAAAACAGAAACCATAGATCAATTGTTTGATCCTTGAATGGTCTACTTTTGGAGGGAGATTTCTTTCTCTTCTACTCGGCTTCCTTCAGTGAAGTCTTCACCCAATCTGGATGACCCTTATATTATTGCAACCTTTAGCGTGATTTATATATGTAATATTCACAAGTGTGAGGGTAGATTAGCCCACAAAATTCCCACAATTATGTCACTTCCTTCTCTATCTTGTCTTCTTCCTTAATTGATGTTAAGGCTCCTTCTAGGATGAATTTCACAATTGATTATCCCATAATTTCTTTACCAAATTTTTTTCCTCCAAATGAGGTCAACAACTGTTATATATAGTTGTTTGTCCATGAATATTAGGTTGACATGATCACTGGAGTAGGCAGAATTTATCTTTCTAAAATTTTCCCTTTCATTAGAGGCTGAATTGAGTGAGGATTGGTGAAAAGGTCTTGGAGGGTTACATACAAAAACAAAATTGAATTTTACAATGTGTAACATGCCTTGAATACATGACAATGACTTTATACACTTTTATGACTAGATGAAAAAAATCCCTAAATGCTCTCAATGGGAGACTTAACTAAAAGTAAAATCTCTTGCTCATGAAACCCATTAGTCAAGCACCAAAATAATTTTATTTTCCTTCTTTACATATTTTAAATAAAATCATAATTACATGTGATCTTGAAGACCGAACCTAGTTACACTTTTCAACACTGTAATCAATTTCGTGATTTTTATTATGAATTGTAATTCATGTAATTAATTGTGGAAATTTAAACACAATGAATCACTAAGAGGAGTGGGCATGGATATAGGGTTTTGAGGAGGGGTTGCATAGAAAGTTGACAAGTCAAGGCTATCCATTAATGGCCACCAACCCTATGATTGAATTTTAATGGCATGCACATCAGGAAGGGAGATTGTGTACGGGATTCCTAAATGGATGACAAGCCCATGACCCCATTATCATACGTCATTGGTTGCATTGTGCAGACAAAATGCAAGGGCCTTGAAAAGGGGTCGGTGGTAGAAAACATTCAATAAATAATGGATAATGATTAGGGTGTTCTTCACACAACAACATAGAGAGAGTGCACTACAAACTATGGAAAAGAGAAGCAATACCCCACGAAATAACCGTCAATTGCTTGAGTAGGAAATCCGAAATAGAGTTGTGGGTTTTGGGTTCTTGTATGTTGGGATACACATACAAGGGTTTACCATTAAATCTTAGAGAGTGAAGGAAAACCACTGGACGAGGTTGATGCTAGACTAGAGGCACAAGGTGCATCATAGTCAAAGGAAGAAATAGGTAGATATGTAGAGTATTTTGGAGCCCTGTTAGGTTGAGCAAGTATAATTTATGTGTTTTTTGGATCCCTAGTTTGCAGTGGATACACTCTATTTTTTTTTTATGACTAAAGGAACACTGTAGTGCAATTGGCCTACAGTTGGGTGGAGGGTAGAAGCCCTCCCTTGGTTTCCAACCATTAAGATTATCATATAAGTATAATGTATATCCACCTATATATGAAAATGTTACATTGTGAATGGAATTGATGTTGTTATGTGTTATAACAATGCGTCTATCAACATTTTTTGGCATGGGGATAATGTTATATTTTGTTTTTAATAATCAGACAAATGTGTGTTATTCTCATGGTGAAGTGAAATACATATCCCAAATATTGGCCATGTATCTTTGTGTTACAATTCATTGGTATAGTCTTTTATGCATGCCTATTAGGCTCAGCTAAGTTATATTGTAAATGATTTCACGGTTTTCTAATGATCATGGACATTTGCGTAGTTTGATCTATCGACTTATTCTATGTTGCATTGCATATTTCTTCATCTATTTCTAATGGGTTTGGGGTGTTATATTTCAATGACACATGTATTGGTGGTATAACACTATTGGTAGTCCTCCACAACCCTCTCTAGGTATGGATAGATGGCCTTAAACCACAATCCCTATAACACGTGAAGATAATAATAGGGAGACATGGAGGCTTTGTCTCTCTACGGATGCTATTAACTCCTAATTCTACTCATTGTGGAAAGCAACCCTCGCTACCTTGCTGAACCATAAGATACATGGATGTGGATGCACATTTCGGCTGAGCACCTCACCTCACCATCCCATGCCTTCTATAACAAAGGTATATTGGTTACATTGGCCATTTCTTGTATTTTTTTAAGTAGTTTTGCTTTTGGATGTTTTAATTTTTGTTTGCAAGAGGTAATATTTTCCCTTGCATGTACTTCCCCCATCAATTTGTTTATCAAATACGTTTTCATGCCTTGTCCCCTCCATTTGAATCTTATATGTTCGAGTAAACTGAGGGTTAATTTTTTCCCAAAAGTTCGATGGATCTTATTTAGCATTTAGGATGCTCATCCCGGAAGAAGCCGATGTCATTGAGGTCATCATGGAAGTCATGCGAAACCATGGATTAGCGTTAAGCAAAATGCATAAGAACAAAATAAATATTACTAAACCAAACGAGATGGAGAGAAATTTTCTCCAAGATGAAGAGATTCAGGAGGATGTGAGAGATTGGGTTTCAGATACAACAAATATCTACGTCAATCATACGATATATGTTCATAGTGTCAGCCTCTACTAGCATATGAAGCCAATGTGGGTAAGGTGCTTTTGGAGAGAAGTGAAGTTGAATAAGAAATATTCATACGTGTTGATGTCATCTAGCTATAAATAAGGAAATTAAATAACAAAGTGCCTCTCTAGTTGAGAAGATTGTTGACGTGGTATTCCCAACTTTAGTAGAGGAGAATGAGAATCCATAAGAAAAACCTACGGACTCTCCTTCATATATGTTTAGGTTGATAATATTTGTTTATCTTAACTAGAAAAAAAATCATTCTCATGTTAATTATAGGTATAGATTATACAGTAACTTTACATTAGAATGTTTTTGCTATATTATTTCATTACGATATCAATCTAGTAATATGGACAAAAACTCTATGCTTGTGGTATGTTATTGTTGCAGTTTTCCTAATGATTGGCCAATAGGCACAAGAATGTACCTTTTTTAATAGTTAATATGAAATTGTTGCTTACATTACACAGAGAACTAACATAAAGAACAAAAACTAAATTATTAAAATAAGATCACCTAATTCATAGTGAAACCCGATATTGGAGATTTCAAATCATAAAAAGACTAGGTTTAATAGAATTTATAGTATTTGTGATATTAAAAAGGCTGAAAATGAATAAATTTAGTTAAATCCATGTTAAATGTCAATTTCAAAATATTGATGATGCCTTGTTGATCTTTTTTCTCCTCTCTCTGGTTTTGCTTCCTTACTTTTTATATTTGTAATTTATATTACTTTAACTTATATTATGCCAAATAATAAATATAACATCCACTCAAAATGTTAAATAATTTGAAAATATTTTACATAATTTATATCTCAAAACATATAGCACAACTTCTTTTTTTAGTAACCAAATTACAATTAATAATTTTTAAAATTTGAAAATTTAATATTCATCATAAATACTCATACATAGAAATATGATTATTTTAATTATGAATTATAAGCAAATTAATATGGATGGATATTTCTAAGTTTTATGGAAAAATGAAAATGGTATTCATCCATTAAAGTCGGCCAATAATTCACCTCACCGTCAACTACTTAATGTATTAATAGAAAGAATTATAACTCAATATAAGCAACCAAGAGACAAAAGCGTGTTAATAGAAAGAATTGTATCTCAAAATACGCATGCAAGAGACAAAAGGGGATTTCTGAGGTAACACTCAATTTCTAAGCAACATTCATTTACCGAATCTCTCATCATTGCCAATAATGGAAGATTTTATGAATATTCCTACTGATGTCCAACGGCAAGTGTTGTTGCGCGCTCCTTACATATCACACGATGAGTTGAAGGATGTGTGCAGAAGCTGGAAGGAAATGATGTGTAGTCCCCGGTTCTATGAGGACAGAAAGACCTATGGCACGAGCCAACATTTGATATGTCTTATTCAAGACATTCCCAGTCTCTTTGTTTATGGAATAACAGTATACGACCCTGTGGAGAAGACCTCGGAAAGGACAGCCCCTATTCCTTACGATCCTCCTCCATTTCTAACTTATTGGAGGTTCTTTTCTCTAAATGGAAAGCTTGTCCTGTTTGGAGAAAGTTTTAATGAAATTGAGAATTGGTCGAGGGGCTTGAAGATTGTTGTCTTCATCTATGATTTTGTGTCCAAAGAATGGCGCCGCGGAGCCGACATGTCCACCGGTCGAATCTTTTTCGCTTGTGCAGTTTCTTCTTCGAAAGGACTTATCTACGTGGCTGGTGGCCAAGATGAGCACGGGAACTCTCTAGCAACTGCGGAAGCATACGATGTGGAAGAAGACAGATGGGAAGTGTTTCCTCCCATGACCCAAGACCACACCAGTGCTGTGGGTGTTTACCTTGAGGGGAAATTCATTGTAATCACTGCAATATTTGACGGTGGAGTGTTTGAAGGTAGCACGGAAGCTTTTGATGAGGAGACCGGCAGTTGGAATACGCTGGAAAACATGTGGATCTTTCCGACGAATATTACGGTGGAGTGCTATTTTGTGTGTACACGTGGGACACTGTACTTGATCCTGTCAAAAGAAGTGATGGAGTATGATGCCCAGAAAAACGTTTGGACGCCTGTAACCTCTGTTCCGGGGGTTATAACCTTAGTTTTCTATGCTGCAGCGTGGTGGGACCGGATTTTTGTGAATGGTCTTACAAAGGAAGGAAATCCGATCTCCTATTTCTTTCAGCCGTCAACTGGGAAGTGGAGTGAAGTTGAACACCAAGAGTTTGCTCCTTATTCACCTGCATACGTTGTAACGTCCTTGGAGATCTGAGTACTCATACGCTGATTTATATTTAGCATCATAAATAGCTTTTACTTGTTTTGCTTAAATTTTAAATTATGAATTGTGGTTGCTTTCCATTTTGAAATGGAAACATTATGAGTTGGTGGTGGAAATTGCATTATCTGCTATTTATTCTCTGTTGGCATTCTCACTGGTGTGGAACTAGATATATTAAATCAGGCATTTATACTGTATAATTTTTTTTGAATATGTATATCTTAGTTATTTTCCATGCGTTATTGAAGTTAATAATTATTTTATGAGATCATTTTCCACTCCTTCAATGTTGTAAAGTCCCTTAAAAGTTCACTTGGATTTAAAATTTAGATATATTAAATTAGACATTTACACTGCATAAATTTTCTTGAATATTTATATCCTAGTTATTTTCCATGTGGTATTTAGGTTAATAATTACTTTATGATGAGATCATTTTCCACTGGTTCAATGTTGTAAAGTCCGTTAAGCTTGTAATTTCTATCTATAAAAGATTTCACAATCCTGTTTTGTGATTATATAATTTTAGTCATAATTCTCCATTTCCTAAATAGAGATATAAAAATACTCCACATAATTTTATCTGAAACTTTTTCTCAAATATAATTATTTATAAATAATAAATTAACTATTATTAATAGTATTAGTTAGCCTTACTAGATATTTAATATTAAACTAATAAGGCCGCATCCTATGTAATTATCTTGGTGGTCTTTATGTTAAGACTTTGGTCTTATACTAATAGTTATAATTAGTGTGATTATTAACTTATCTTTTTTTAATTTCAAAATGTTCCAACATTTACCCCCTAACGTCTGGCTCGGCACTACTGTACTTTAAAGTTTGGTCTTATTTTCTTGACTTATGTTCCTTGTTCATTATGATGGATGAAGGGTTCACCGAAACAAAATTTTTCAAAGATTTTTTTTGTAAGTCAAAGATTTTTTCATTCATCAAAAAAGAAGTACATCAACAGCAGAACGCAAGTAGTCTCAACCTTGACTACTGTGATTAGCATATGACAAAGAAACATGTCCCACATAAGAAGTTCTCCATGCCTAATTAACCAGAGAAAGAAAAAATACTTTTGGCCATAGTCTGGGATACCAGATGCTTTTCCATAAAGGATTAGGATTCGTGTCCGTAGAGGAAAACATAATAGAATAATCTTCTCTTAGAGAGAACATACCTTTCGAAAGATGGCCCCATCGCAATTGTCATGTTCTCCATTGTCTCAGACCCATGGAAACTTGGAAGGTGCGAGAAGACGCACCATTGACTACGATAGAATAGAAAGGAGTTTAAATAATTGGTTTGATCCATCTAATCCATGAGGGAGGGAATCCAAATGCATCTAAAATAGACATGATATAGTTCCAATTCAAGTGATCATAAGCCTTAGAGAGGTAAAGTTTAATGAGCATACCTAGAGATTTGTATTAGGATAAAGAGTGAACTACCTCATGAGCCACAATGGTACCATCCATAATTTTCCAACCCTCTACAATGCCCGACTGTTCTGGATTGATAATCATTTTCAGTAGGGTTTTGTGTCCCCTGACTAAAATTCCTGAAATAATTTTGTAAAGAACATTCCATAGGAAAATTGTTCAAAACCCCTTCAGATCCAGTGCAAATCCTTTCTTAGGGATAAGTGTGAGAAATGTTGCATCCAGGCCCAACCATATTCTTTGGGAACGACGAGTATCCTATACCAACTTATGGATTTCAGTACCTTTGAAGTGCTAGCCCACTTTGAAGAATTCATAGGTGAATCCATCCAAGCTTGGGGCTTTCTTTAAGGGGAATGCACAAACGACCTCTTCAACCTCCACGTAGGAGATCTCCCACATGATCCTCATTTTGATCTTCCTAGATTAACTGGGGAATACGTTGCTTGATTCTTAAGATGGACTCACACTCATATTCTTAGAGCTCTATGAAAAGAATATAGAAGTAGGTGATCAACTCAGAAATATCCTCATGTTGAAAAAGCCATCGACCGTCCGATCCATTGAGGGATAAAATCCTATGAAACTGTCTATTTTTTAACATAGTCCTATGAAATAATTTCATGTTATGCTCACCTTCTTTGACCCATTGAACTCTTGATTTGTTCCTCCAAAGAATTTATTCTTGTTTTCTTCATTTCTCCAGGTCATTGAGTACCTCACCCTCCTGAACAATGAGGGTTTTAGTCCCACCTTCTAAAATTATCTCCTACTAGATTGACCACATTTATTCCTCCAACTTTCACTTTTCATAATGAATTTTACTAAAATATGACCGAGTACATTTTTTAATCCTTCCTCTTAGTGCCTTCAACTTCAACTAG
>APFE031135191.1:3742-23272 GCA_000404065.3 Pinus taeda
CAGAAGATTCCCCTTTGCTTTTGTACTAGCTTAAGTACTAGTACGTAGGCGCCAGCCTACAATCTTCTCTCCTCCAGGTACCACGTTTCATCAATTTTCATACTGGATACACTGAAGCACAACACATATTCTGAAAGGCCACGTTTCATCCAATTTTCATACTGGACCCAATAACCACATTCAAGCTCATAATCAAACAACCTTCTGAATCACCCAATCACTAGATCAATACATATACAAGGAGAGTCATCAATCAGATCTAGTCCATCAGATCACATGAAGATGAGTCATTAAGAACATAATCAATCACTTCTCAGACTGCTCTTATCAGATCATAATCCCAGAAACCAGACCCAGAACACAGCAAGGATAAACATGGACAGCTAATTTGATTTCAAGAGAAGTATGGAGCTTCACCCATGTAATGCCTGCCTACAAGTACGCACTGTTCTTCTGTGTCACCACTGACCTCCGCACCTGCACCTTCGGTGGTGCCTCTGTGGCGCCTTCGCACTGCGCCTTCTGTGGCGCCTCCACACTGTGCCTTCTGTGGTGCCTCTGTGGCGTCTCCGCACTGCGCCTTCTGTGGCGTCTCTGAACTGCGCCTTCTGTGGCGCCTCCGTACTACGCCTTCTGTGGCGTCTTCTATGGTGTCTCCACACTATGCCTTCTGTGGTGCCTTCGCACTACGCCTTCTGTGGCGCCTCTGCACTGCGCCTTCTGTGGCACCTCTGTGGTGTCTCCGCACTGTGCCTTCTGTGGCGCCTCCGCACTGCACCTTCTGTGGCTCCTCTATGGCGTCTCCGCACTGCGCCTTCTGTGGCGCCTCCGCACTGCGCCTTCTATGGCGCCTCCGCTTCTGTGGCGCTTCCGCGGCGTCTCCACACTGTGCCTTATTTAGATCTAGACATTACTCCAAGAGATCATAGTATTTCAGATCTAGCTCTCATAAGCTGTTCAACCCAAAACATACTCAAGCCAAATGATCTCCTTTGCTTTATATAGGCAAGCTCTTCCTCAAATCATGGATCATGGGGCTCAATGATAATAATAATATAAAACAATACCATGGGCCAAAACCATAATAACACAATTCCATTGGCTAAATACCAAGAGTAAAACATAAGAAATCCCACGTGTGCTTTTCTCTGCCTTGAAGTAAGTGAACTGGGGGTACGCACCTCCTGAACGGGATAACTGTGGGTATGTACGCACTTTATGTAACACCATCCTGTGTGTACGCACCTTCTGTAAGGCGTACCTACGTACCCCTTATTTTCTTCAATATTTGATAGCTGATCGTCAATCTTTGCTGCTGACTTGAAGTATTGTGATCTATCACTTGAATGGGTTGCCATCAAGGACAACACTTTAGCCATAATGCCAACAATATCACCCTTTGGACTTGATGGCAAAGCTTACTTGTGAACTGTCATCTGATCCCTTTTTGTTGTCCGGTAACCCATGCACTCTGTCACATCTGATATTTATAGATTCATCTGAATGTATACAAGTGAGATGATCTTCTATGAGAGGTTTGCCATCAAGTACAACACATGCATCATAATGGCAACATCATTATGGTTCCTCATGCCGCCAGCTTACCATCACCTCCCTTACTCCCGTTATTTGTTGCCACCACCACTAGTTTCGAATGTCTTCTTCTTGAGTTGACATGCCACACGTACTGACTGCGTATCTGAACGGCAGTTTGAATTTAGACATGGCTCAACTAAATTCCATGAAGGTATGTGAACAGAATGAGGGTGGCCATTTAGCTGGAAATTGATTCCATTTAATTGACCATTCCCATAGTTCTTGCAGTTTTGAAATATTATTCATGCAATCAAGGAATAGGTTTAGGGACTTACCTACTCAGTCGCTGTTGTGCTATGCATATTTCGGATTTTGGCACTTCATTTCGTTGTTGTTGTTACTGCTTCTGCTCTGCATAGTTGACCTTGGATTTTTTGATGATCTCCCATTCAAACATCACTCCTTGCATGTTTCATACGTCCTGCTGCACTGACCCTATCTCTGGAGTATGTTTTTCAAAGGGATCAGCTACTACAGGAATACTGTAGGATTTCCTATAGCTGCTTCTCCTTCTGAAATTCAAGCTAATATTTCAGTAGGGCTAAAGCTGCTGAAGAAGGTATCGATTGAGAATAAATCACAACTAGAAGGTATTAGGTAGGAATGAGTAAAAACGTTGTTGCTTTTATTTGTCATCACTTTTCTCTTTTTTTATTCTTTCTTTTTGTAGAATGAAAGAAACAAAATTTTTGTATGTGGCTGTGCAGGGACACAGAATAAAACGAGTGGAAATGTAGGTGTACATGGATGCAATTGTGAAATAGGAAGATGGATAGTGGCAAAAAGGTTCACAGGGCTGCTAGACGAATTTCCAACCCTCGGGTTCTATTTTTAAATGGATTTTGGCCTTTATGTAATTTCTACAAGATCCTCTTCTAGAATACAGAGAGTTTCCTGTAGGATGTGAAATTTCAGAACAAATGAGACCAAAAGTTGGGAAAGGATAATGGTGATGGACTGTGAAGGGTGCATGCAGCCTAGACATGTCTTTTTCCTCTGGTGTGACCCTCCTATAACTTGCAATGACCTTCCTGCAACCTGCAATTTATTCAAAAGAAGTTAGGTTTTTCTTCTTTTTTTTCTTTTTTTTGAGATAGTTGGGGTGCCTCTAGGAGGTTTTCACCCTCACTGCCTACCTTGGGCACCTCCAAGAGGTTTTCACCTAGGGATCTTTTATTCCATTTTCCTTTTTCTCTATTTTTTTTCTATTTTTTTCTTTTAGGGTGTGGGTGGGGTGGAGACAAGGACCTGATCCACTACCAACACTGATTTACCCAGAGTCTCAATGAACTCCTGCTTGGAAAAGGGCTTCTTGTAGATCTTCAATCGATGCCCATTGACAAGCATGGGGATAGCTTTTTCATCAATGGTTTGGATAAGGACTAAACCATTGTCATTGCATTGTTCTACTGTATATGGTCCCAGCCATCTTGTCCTCAGTTTGCCCTTGAAATCTTTCTATCTCAAATCACACAGCAACACCCAATCTCTCGACTGAAATTGTTTTACTTTGAGGTGTCAGTCATGCCATATTTTTCTTTGAAGTTAGACTACCTTTGAGTGGAAAAGGGCCTACATTCTCTGTTCATCTAATCCATTTAGCTGAAGCAATCTCTCCCTTTGTGCATGGCTAAAATCTAGGTCCAGCTGAGCTACCATCCTTAATGTGTTATATTCAAATTCTTTGGACAACAAAGCCTTCTTCCCATAGATCAGCTCATAGGGTGTGAAACCTGTGGTGGTTTTCCAAGTAGTGTTATAGGCCCAAGTGGCCTCAACCAATCTGTCTTCCCAATATTTTCTGCTGCTGGTCATCACCTTAGTCAAAATCCCTTCCAAAGCATTGTTAGTGACTTCCACCTATCCATTTGCTTGTGGATGATAAGGGGTGGAAGTCTTATGCTTAATCTTGTGGTGTGTGAATAGGTCTTAAATTGGAGGTAAACTGACTCCCTTGATCTATAACTAAATCTCTTAGGTATCCAAACTTGTAGAAGATATTTTCCCTTAAAACTCAGCTACTTTTTCTTCGGTTGTTACTTTGATTTCCTTTGTTTCTACCCACTTTGTCAAGTAGTCCATGCACACAATGATGTAAGACTTCTATTTTGAAGGAGGGTTGATAAGTCCCACAAATTCCATGCCCCACTTCTCAAATGGCTCGAAAGTCACTTGAGGTTGTAGGGGCATCTCATCCCTTGGAGTCAGTTTCCCCATCCTTTGACATCGGTCACATTGGCTGATGTATCTCTTGACATCTTGATGAAGAGTGGGCCAATAGTAACCTGCCTGCAAAATCTTGAAAGAAATCCTTTTTGCTACAAAGTGGCCCCCACAAGGTCCATCATGATAGGTTAAGAGGATGTCAAAGACTTACTCTTCCCTGACAAATCACCTCAAAATCTAATCTAGGCCATGTTTGAATAGTTTCCCCCAATCCAAGTGAAGGGGGCACTTTTCCTCACGATCTTGCTCTTCTCTTTTGAGGACAGGTGTGGCGGAAACTGTGCTAAAACCAAGTAATTTTCTATGTCAGTGAACCATGGAGAGAGTACTGAAATAGCAAATAAGTGTTCATTTGGCATTTTATCATCTACCATTCCTTCTTCACCTGCAGGAAGATCTAGTCTAGATAGAAAATCAACAACAAAATTTTCCTTACCTAGCTTATCAACAATAGTCAAATCAAATTGCCGCAATAAAAGTAACCATCTAATGATATGAGCATTTACATCTGGTTTAGTAATCAAATATCTAATTGCAGCATGATCAGTGTGTACGAATGTTTGATAACCTGTGATGTAGTTTCTGACCTTTTTTATGGAATGGACTATAGCTAGGAGCTCCTTTTCAATTATAGTGTAGTTTAATTCTGCCTTAGACAGGTTTTTATTGACAAAATATATGGCATAAGGTAGCTTCTCTTCAACTTTCCCCAAGCTTTCTCCTATCATTTTGTTCGAGGCATCAGTGTGAATGTGGAAAGGTAGGTCCCAATTTAGTCCTCTCAAGATTGGGGCAGTTACCAGCTTATCTTTCAAGGCATCCAGAGCCTCCTGACAGTTGTCAATCCATATAAACTCAACATCTTTCCCAAAAATACCAAACAATGGAGAGGCTAGCTTGCTAAAATCCTTAAGGAATATTCTATAATACCTTGCTAAGCCTAGAAAACTCCAAACATCTCTTACCTTTTGAAGAGGTGGGACCCTTTGGATGATTGCAATCTTGTTGGGATACACCTGTAATCCTTGCTGAGAAATTGTATGGCCTAGCACAGTCCCTTCAATCCTCATGAATTTGCATTTTTTAGGACTGAGGGACGGGTTCATTTCAATACACTTGGATAAAACTTTTCCTAGGTTAGTCAAAGCTTCCTGGAAGTTAGAACCATAAGGGGTAAAGTCATCCATATAGATCTCCACTGAATCATGAACCAGTTCAGCAAATATGCTCAGTACTGCTCTCTGGAAATTGGCGGGAGAATTGCACAACCCAAAAGGAAGGACTCGATATGAAAAATTACCCCATGGACAAGTGAAAGTGGTCTTATCTTGGTCTTCTGGGCTGATTTGGATCTAGATGTACCCGTTAAACCCATCTAAGAAGGAGAAGAACTTCTTCCCTACCAGACCATCTAACACTTGATCTATGAAAGGCAAAGGGAAATGGCATTCCTAGTGGCCTTGCTTAGTTCCTGATAATCTACACAAATTCTCCACTTCCCATTTTTTTTTGGCACTAGCACTAAAGGAGAAACCCATTAGTTGTTAGAGATGGGGTAGATGAATCATGTATCTAGCAACTTTTACAGTTCTTCTTTGACAATGTCCCTAAGGGCTAGATTCATCCTCCTTTAAGGCTGCCTAACTGGTTTACAATCTTCCTTAATGTAAATGTGATGAATACAGATGGAAGGGTGGACTCCCTTCATCTCCTTATAACTTCAAGCAAAAGCATCTAAGTGATTCTTCAATAAGCTACACAGTTCTTTCTCCTGAGAGGTGGACAGGGATGAGTTGATCTTCAAAGTTTTTTCTAGGCCAAATTCCATGTTCTTGACTTGGTGGGAGGTCAGATCAGCCACACAGAGATCAACTAGAAGATTAGCTTGGCTTTCTTCCACCAGCTCTTCTAAGGGCAACACACTGGGGGGTGGATTCTAGATCAAGTTCTCAATAAGATCATCCTTGGTTTGTGGACCCCACATGGTAGTTTCTACTATACATAATGGTGCGGAACAGACTTCATCCTCATCTTCCTCCTCTAACCAGAGGGGTAAATCATGTTCCAGTAGAGGTTGGGTAGGAGGATAGAGGACTAGCTTGCTTGGACATATGCCCATTCTTGATTGTCATGTTCCCAGCTCGATAGCTGATGTAGGCATCTGTAGTAGCCAACCAAGGTCTTCCTAGGATGAGAGGATACCCAATAAGCTTTGACTTTGGTTGGAGAACCAGGAAATCAGCAGGGTACTCCTAGGAATCAGTAGAGACCATGACATCTTCCACAATCCCCTCAGGGGTCACGGTGGAGTCGTCTGCTAACTGCAGTACTATTGAGGTCTTTCTTAGGGAACCCTAAAGGTTGAGCTTGAGCATAGTGTCCTTGGTCATCACATTAATGGAAGCCCCTAGATCAATCAAGGTATGGGGGATTATGGTGCCATTGATTTGGACATCAACTATAGGACTCCCAGGGTCTAGATATTTCAGACAAATTACCTACCTCGACATCAGATTAGACAAGTGTCCTATAAAATTGATAGTTGGGGCATCTCTCTTTTGCCTCCCTAGGTGTTTGAAGCACTTCTCCTTGATCATCTTGTTGTATATAGGCACATCCTCTATGGCTTGGAGAAGAGGTATTTTTACACATAACTGTTTTAGTTCTCCCAAAAGTTGAGTTTCTTCTGGGGTCGATTGTGTGGTTCCAATTAGTCTCTCAAGAAAGGGTGTAATGGCTTTTGGTTCACTTTCCTATCTCTTCCTCATCCTCCTTAGGAGGAGGTTGGTTGTCTGGGAGGACCTTCCTAGATCATAGGTTAATCTCTTGAATCTCCACAACATAGGTTGGACATGTTGTTTCTCCATTATATACCTGCTAAGCTTGTCTGTTATTGGGGTTCGGGTTCGGTTGAGCAGGTATTTGGGGTTGTGTTGGAGGAGCAGAAGGTAATGATTGTGGTTGAGCAGGTGGTGGAGGTAAAAGAGTGGGAGGACAGTTGTATTGGGGCCTCAACCCCTCATGAGGTGCATTCCACTGACGTTGTGGCTGAGCATGAGAATGAAACGAATAAGCAGCTAGTTGAGTATGGTATTGAGATGGATACGACCAAGAAGGGGGTGTGGACCAGGAAGGATGAGTAGGGGGGAGCCAAGAAGGTAAGGGAGTAGCTTGGTTGGGGTTGTAATAAGTCTGGGATGCCCCTTACATTCCCTGTTGGTAAGGTCTAGGTCCATGTGGCCTCCTTTGGTTCATGAAGTATAGTGGTTCAGTGGCTCCTTCAGCCCCTTGGTACATAGCTTTAAATTTGGGTAAGGATGGACACTGGTTGGTAGGATGGTCTTCTTCACAGACAAAACACACTTCTATGGAGTGAAATGGACATTCGTTCCTAGGATGTTTTCTAGTGCATTTAGGACAAAAGATGGCCAAAGCCCTCTTAGCTTCCTCTTACTTCTTTTGGATTCACACGGTATCCATTTGCATGGCAATATTCTGTCTCATCTCACTTTTAAAATCCTCCATATGATTTGCAAATTCATTTTTAAGGAATGTACTAGGTAAGTGGGTGCTGGCTAAAAGTTGACTTCCCCTGCCTCTTTTCCTGGCTACCCTAGAATGGTTTCTAAACACAGTCTTTATGTCATCATAAGGTAGCTGGTAGATGTCTCTCCTAGTTAGCAAATGCAGGGTATCTAAAAGGTCTTTAGGGACTCCTCGGAGCAGAACCAACTTCAGAGATTTGGGGTTAAGCACGCACCTGGCCCTTTTATAGCTGAGTTGAAACATTTCTTCATAGTCTTCTAAAGATTCATCACTTCCCATGGTCGTTCAAAAGATTTCTTCCTTTGTATCCTTTGACCTACAGTAGTCCCAGTATTTGTTGTTAAAGGCTTGCTACATCTAAGCCCAAGTTGTGATACTATTTCTAGGTAACGCCATGAACCAGCTTAGTGCTACATTGTTGAGGGTAGAGGGAAAGAGTTTCAACATTTGCTCGTCTTCTACATAGTCATAGGTTCGACAAAGGACAAAAAACTCAAACAAGAAGGTATCAAGGTCTTCAGTAGTCAATCCATGGAAGTGAGGTAAGGCTGAGGGAATTATTTTTTTCATATTTGTTTCCCATTGGTCTCTCAGATGGGAAAGTTACCTTCTATTCTCTCCCCATTTCCTCTACCATTTTTGTTTTCAGCCATGGTCTTGAGAGGAATGGTTTCTTTCTCTTCTTCTATTATAGGATCTTTGTATATCTTTGGAGGTTCACCTATAGGTTCTTCTAGATCACTACCACCAAATAAGAGAGCAGGGTGACTTAGTGATGTGGTGGGCATGTTGGGTAGGAATTTTCCTGAATTGTCTCTATTCCTACGAGGCATGAAAGGAAATATCTTTTTTGAATTTTTGTGTTTTATTTCTGCTTGTACCTGCAAAAATTGAAATGGATTGAACAACAAAGTAAATCTAACTAAAAACCCTTCTTGAAATGAAAATTGCAGAATTGAAATGAAAGCAGGAGATGTCTTATCTACTTTTGCTGAAATGAAAGTAGGAAACGTCTAATCTACACTTCCTAAAATGAAATTACATAATTGAAATAAAAGCAGGAAATATCTAATCTACTTTCGCAGAAATGAAATTGTAGAATTGAAATGAAAGCACGAAATGTCTAATTTACTTTTACATAAATGAAATTGGAGAATGGACATGAAACTAGGAAATGTCTAATCTACTTTTGCAGAAATGAAATTGTAGAATGGAAATGAAACAAATACTCTACTCTTGCTGAAATAAACTACTTAGAAGAATGTTGCAGTAGAAAATAGAAGAAAAGTAGTAATCAAAAATACTCTGATGCTTCCCCAGCAATGGCGCCAAAAAGGTGGCGAGCTCTAGTATTGCAGCAATGTTGCTGCAACTCTTGGGACTCCCTACTTTACTTTTATCAACTTGGTAGTTCGTAACAAACTTGGAAGTGACGGTGATGTATGCACAAGTACTAGCTCTTACTACAGGCTATCACTTGATTAGCTGGCAGAAGTTTGCTAGGAGCTCAAGCTAACTTCTATGAGTTCTCAGAAGAAGCTCTTAATTATGATGGAAAAAAGCTAACTCAAAAGAGGCTATTCTACTTGCAAAAATATGATGGAAACTGAAAGGAAACACAAATCCTAGCAAACCATAGTTTTACCCATTAACCCTACTTTTGCAAGAAAAAGAGATGAAACTGTTGAAATGGATGCCATGGACTACTGACAAGGTAAAATGCATGTATTCAAGCTACCTCTAAAGGAAAATGTGGAAGAATCATCTTTTTGTACTTTTGAGCAATTTTATGCAGAATTAATATGCTTGTGTTTTAACTATTTATGATTGTGCAGAGGTTTGGTGGCGAAGGGAGATGGAGTTGGATTTTGTAGATGATGAGGAAGGTGTGGAGGGGTCCTAGGAAGTCCCTAGTACCCTTCTAGAGATTTCCATTTTGATCAAACTTCAAAAAATTGCTCGCAAGAACTTATACAGGAAGGTTACAAGGGATCTATAGGAAATTCGACAGGGAGTTCTACAAGAGGAGGCCAAAAGTGATTTTTGGAGGTTTGAAAATGGAAAAATGGTGGGAAAAGGAAATGAAGGTTGGATGAAGGTGTTGGAGGGTCTAGGACTTTGTTAATGAAGATCAAACTTGAAGGAAATGGTTCAATTGGTTCAAAGGATAAGAAAGCAATTTTGCACAAGAACGTAGAAATTAGGGAAATTTGGGAAAGTATGACGAATGAGTGGAGAAAATATTGAGAGATGGACTGGAGTAGGTTGGGTGATGAAAGAATGATAAGCTGAAACATTTTTCGAGTGAGATGCACACCTACTTCTTAAAATTGGTCCAAGTAAGAACTAAAAATAGTGTTTTACCTATTCTGACCTAATTCTGACCTAAAAACCAGAAAAGTGCTTAACATAACTTTATGGATAGGAAGTTATGCAAGAAAGCTATGGAAACTAAACACGGAAAAATCTAAGCATGTAAATACAACTGATATCAACTTCTTTAACTTGAAATCTCACACTAGCGATTGCATTGGAAAGCAAAAACAATGTTTTGGTGGAAGCAAGAGTGCGTCGGTCTCAATTCATGGTCCGAAGGAGGGAGAAAGGAGATCAAGGCCTGCTTGGTAGCCTTTTTATGGATCTTTTTGTAAGAACTTTGGACACCACATATCTCCACAATGGTATGATATTGTCCACTTTGGGCCTAAGCCCTCATGGATTTGTTTTTGGGCTTTACCCCCAAAAGGCCTCATACCAATGGAGATATTTATCCATCCTTATATACCCATGATTTTCCCCACTTATAGTCAATGTGGTACTTTGGTTGTATACCCAACAATCCTCCCCTCGAACAAAGGACCATCGAGCCTCCCCTCAAACAATTAGCCATCCATCCACTCTCTACCAACTAGGATTCTCTGCTCCAATGTGTTAGAAGAACACACCTTACATGGAGCACCACCTCCCTCGAGAGCTTGCTCTATCCTAGGTCAACTCCTCTTCACTTTCCTCTTCACTGTGTTGGGACCATGACATGTCCATGAAGAATCCGGAGCACACCGCTTGTCTAACCGATCTCATCCATGGATCCCATTGTGATATTACCAGGGCCCACCACCTTCGTTCAACATTCTGAGGATTCATCCACTTGGCTAACTTTGGAACTTGGCTCTGATACCACTTGTAAGAACTCTGATACCACATATCTCCACAATGGTATGATATTGTCCACTTTGGGCCTAAGCCCTCATGGATTTGTTTTTGGGCTTTACCCCCAAAGGCCTCATACCAATGGAGATATTTGTCCATCCTTATATACCCATGATTTTCCCCACTTCTATTCAATGTGGGACTTTGGTCGTATACCCAACACTTTTCCTATTATGGCAGCAAGCTATCTAATCAATCTGAAGCAAGAACAACTATTCCAATCATCAAAAACAACCTAAGTAACAAAGGAAGATTTAACCTAAAGAATATAAATTATTTCATGAATGCAAGACAAAAACATATAAATATACAAAGGAGGTGATGGGAACTTGGGTTAGGCCCATCCCCAAGAGCTATAGTCCCCTAAGAAAGATCAGAGCTAGTTCAAGGCTGGATTCATCTTCATTGATCAAAAAATAATAATTACATCACAAAACTATCTACAAAAGGAGCTCGAAAATGAGCTGAGTAAAACACTGAAAAAAAGTGCAAAAATAGACTATCAAATGGATAACCTACTGAGGCCTGAGGCCTTTTTATTTATACAAGTAAGGAATCCCTACAGTCCTCCTAAAATTTAGGAACTCGACTGCCTAAAACTGCAGATAACAGCAACTTCACTAGACCTGCTCGGCTACCCCTTGGAATCATCTTTTTTGGTTGTTGTACTCCGAACTATTGATGGAGAACTCGAGGAAGGGGTTATTTAATGTAGGAGACACCCCCCTTATAAGTCCTCAGCCCTGTTTCTTTGAGTTTGGCTGCCAATCTGCTCATAAATGCATGGTGTTGGTCCAAAACTTTCCAAAAATCTGCAATAAACACTCATTAGACTTTGTGGTAAAGTGACTATCCCCATTCACTCAATTGACATAAATATATTCAAATACATGCACAAAACTATGGAGAATGGTAGATTAAATGGAAACCATAAGCAAAATGAGCCGATATAGTTACCCATTTTTGGGGCTCATTACCTCTACATGTTTTTTTGGTACCTAGTTTGACATTTGTGTGTGGTTGTCGACCATCAATGGCTCATCATCTAATATGTCAGTCCCTTTCAACCTCCATGGACTCTACCTATTTATTGATAGAAATATCCTGTAATGTAATTTTCTTCTTTTTATATCAGAGCTTCAAGAATTTCTTCTACACATTAATATTGATAGTACCCACGGATTCCATCCAAAGATATCCCAAAACAACATCCATGTTATCCATACCTGAAGTATAAAAATCACCATGCAACACATACTTATCCATAGAAAGCTTCAAATCTTTATAAATTTTAACATTATCATCATCAGTCTATGTGTTTTCAATGTGTTTTACTGGAACTTGCAATTTTTTTGCCAAATTAACATTGATAAAATTATGCTTGCAACTAGGATTTATAGACACAACGATCTTCTCCTTCTAAATCAATCCATGAACCTAAAATAAGGAGACACCAATAGAAAATAACCCCTTATGTGTCTCATTCTCCTTTTTTCTATCACGAGACCATTTGTCTAAAAGGACTCTTTCAAATTCTGCATCTGAAAGTTTGGTCAACTGCTTGTTGTTAATTGAGAACCACCATCTGTAAGCCTCATCTTTAAAACCAAGCTTCACTGAATCCTTCCAAATTTTTTCCCATACTGACTTTTTTTGTTTTATGTATTCTTCAATAGGAGGACCATTATCGTTTCTTGTAAAACATAGCACTGCCATGAAGAGGGTTTTGAAAAAATTCACTCAGTGAAAATTTGAAATGGACACAATTCCATCAATATTGCTCAGAATCCCTATTATGTCCTGTTTTTGGAAATGGAATGACAATTCTGCATCTTCCCATGTGATATAAATCCTGATCTAGGCACTGAAATTTCAGATCCGCACTGCAACTCTCCCATCGTCACCAAAATTTCTGAAAAAAAATAGTTGATTTTAAATCAGCAATATCTCCCTCATCCAAACTCCAATTTGACTAATTTTTTTTTGAATTTGGGTATTTTTCACCAAGAATCCAGATCTACAATTAGATTTTGTATATTTTTCCACAAAACATACATATCTGATATGCAAACTTGCTGCCCCAGAGAGTTCTTGCAAAAAATAAAAAACTTCTCCACTTTTGCCCAAGAAAGTGCTCTGATACCACTTGTTATAGATATGATCTGAAAATATACGAAATGATACCAATATACCCAATAACTGTAGATAACACCAGAAATAACAATATCTGAATATAGATAAATGCTTCTTTATTGATCAAAACCCTTAAGGTAGGGCAACACCATACATTCACTCTTGAAGGAAGGAGAGCACTCCACAAGCCATATGCTTGTTCATACAATAATCCTTGACACCTCTCAATGGGGAGTCTCTAGCCTCTATATAGGCTTCATAAATATAATACCATGGGTCAATACCATGGTTCCCTCAATACCATCTATCTAATACCATGGACCCATTACATTATTACTAACTACTTGTGGTCCCTTACATGATATAGGTTAAACACCTTATTTATTACTACGGACCATCCCATTATTACATTATTCCCTTGGGTACCTCCTTTTGTACCCCATATTATCCCCCCTAGGTACACTACAGGAAAGGTAGGGTTGCTCAACCTGCTCTAGGTGTCACACTACAACCACACCCTGGTGACAGTTTTGGTCATCAAGAAACTTCTATGCTTGGTGCATGATGGGTGTCTATGGCTGGAGGAACCAATACCGATCACAAATAGGATGATTCATAGGATAACACGATTTCCATATATAGGCGAGAATATGGCCATGATATTTGGCAGAAAAGGTGGTGAACAAGCTCTCGTGGAGTCTATGAAGGAAAAATTTAAGTTGGTGAAGAAGCCGCGCCAATACACTATATCTAGCATATGTGACCTTGCCATGAACGTAGCCATGTAGATCCTTGTAGGGAAAGTGATGAGGAAGTGTCGCGCTGATGAGGTGTCGCCGCGCTAGCAATGTAGTGCACTGAAGGAGTCTAGTTCAACTGGTCAGACTACCTTCATGGAGAGTTCCTAGCAAACTATCGCGAAGCACAAGAGCTAAACAATACATTCCTATATGCTTGGCTCTTGCTGTCAATTGTACTGGTAGCATGGGAGATTCCAGAGGATATCCAATTCCCTTCAGTTGCACCAGACCTCCTTGAAGTAGTGAAGTATGCTTCACTGTGGGTGACCAAGGACGCGTAGCATGTTAGGGACAACAAGATCTTTTGGATATTTATGGAGATGAACATCCAAATGGCCATCAATCACAAACCATGATTGTCGCCTATGGTGTACACCAACCTATAGGGTTGCACCAAATTTAAATCAAACTTCCATCGAGTATCCATCAGGGCACAAAAGGGCCCTACGAAAAAATGCTATGACTTGCCTTATCTGGCAATGGATGATGCCATTGATGTGGTGCTTGATCAATGGCCAACAAAGTGGTGCACTACCATAGAATTGGTGGTGGGCGGGAGCAAGTCCGCCACGTAGAAAAAGAAGGAGGAGTCCAAGCTTAAGATGACATAGCTGGCCGAGAAGAGGAAAAAGGAGGCTGCTGATAAGGCTCAAAGTGAGCGTGAGGCCACAAAATAGATAGGGAAGCATATAGGTGGCATAGAGTAGGGCTCTAACAAAGGAACGAGGTCATCTTCACCTGAGATAGATGAGGAGATTGAACAACATGACATGGACCCTTAGGAGACGTCCTCCCGCATCAAGCACGCAAGGGAACTGGGGAAGGGAGGGCCCAAGAAGAAGTCAAAGGTGACCAAGACCTCACTGGACACCATCACATGAATACAGGGTGAATTGCATGATATTGGTGACACAGTGAGGGATGTCACCGCAGAGGCGGTGCAACAATTTTAACAATAGCAGAAGATCATCCTGGGGGCTATCCAGACAGGGTTGCAGGAGCTGCAGACCCACGTATCATAGGCTGGTACAGTGTCTACTAGCTTGGCCATCGACACTTTAGAGGCTATTGATATTATGCATATAATGGCCTCTAGTGTGATAATGTTGCCTGATGGAGCATTGACCAAAGAGAACAAGGCTGACAAGCCAACTATCAGTGCCCTAAATGGAGTAGGGTTAGACTTGGCAGTGCTCCCGTGTGAATCGCTCCACCTCTTGCACAATGGAGTGATTGCAAAGCTGAGGGCCCGAGAGCACCATGCCCTCCATGTGATCAGTGATCAGCGAACAGTGGATCAACAATGAGCAGATTTCCTTACAGAGAAATGTTGCTATTGTTGTAGAGACTGAGGCGACCAACCAGAGCAAGCAAATTATGTAGGTGATTGAAGAGGCATGCCGAATGGTCATAGAGTTGGCCATTCCTGAGGAGGAGCCAGTCAAGGTATGCATCCTCAAGTTGACCATAGGGGTGTGCAAAACTTGGACTGAGATGGCTTGGGTTTAGTTGGAGTTGAACCTACAAATCACAGAGTTACAATTGAGGGCCTAGCCTTCAACTGCACCAGTAGTGAAGGAACAATAGGTGACCATTGTCACAGAAGCAGTAGTGGCAGTGGACAGTGTAGTATTAGACTGCATGCAATTGTTTAAATAGTCATTTGAGGTCCTGACCAGCTTACAAGAGGACCCTAATGTATAGAGGCTAGAGATGGAAGCGCGCAAGCTACAATAGTGCTATGATGAGGTTAAGGGCACAACATGAACCGTCGCACTAACACAGAGACTAGCCAAGCTGAAGGATGCCAAGTAGCTGAAGCAATAGGTGGATGCAGCACTCCATAAGGAAGTAGTGTTGAAGGTAAGACTAAATCCCTTTCTGGATCAGGCTTACGCAATGATAAGATGTATATAAGGAAATCTTGTGACTCTACAAGTGATGCGGCAAAAGCTTCAGGCCAAAAGTGCAGGAGCAGTGACCAAGCAGATAGTGAAAGACGTGAAGCAGGTGGTAGCTTAGTGCATGGTGGAGGTTGTAGTCATACGGGTCAAGCAGGAAGGGCTTCGCGAAAAGATCATTGCGCCTACTGAGTGACTCTGGGGCAAGTGACGATGTTTATGTTGGGGGCTTATTGGGAACAGGATCCCCCAAGGACAGTTTTGGGGCTAAAAGCCCATGTTTGAGTCAAATTTCATAACAAACTTGTAAAGACTCTGCATATTATGGTCACGGAGCATGAAGGTGTCATAAGTCATAAAGGGTTGTCCACCCTTAGTTTTGTAAAGTAAAGTCAACTATGTATAAAGAGAGCTAAGCTCTAAGTAGTTTGAAAAGGAAAAACAATCATGTAAGATTGTCATGGCCTTGAAGTAAGAATTCTAAGTTTTAGGTTGTAGAATAGGTAGAGGCTCTGTAGCTGAGTGCATAGAGGCCTAGGGTAGAAGTCTACAACTGAGTGCGCAGACCCCTACAGCTATGTGCACAGGGTGGATAGAGTCTGTAATCAATTGGAAGATATCAATAAAGAGAAATATTCTGCAATTCCTGGGTCTTTGTTCTGTTCATGCATCTTGTCATTTTATGTATGAATTTCCTTTATAATGCTTATATGATGCATAAATGAATGCAATTACATTGGAAAAATAATCTCAATTAAGGATATCTGTTTACGTGGTGCTAACTGTGAGTATCAAATAAGAGAAGTAAGATTCTTAAGACAACTTGAAAATCTGTGCAATACGCTACCTTAGCAATGAAAAGGTGTCTAGATCAAGGGTTAGGGACATGCAAAGGTCAACCATACCATTTTGTGGAGGTATCAAAGAAAGGAATAAGGGGTTAGGTAGAAAAAGCCCTAGAACTAACCTGCAAGAAGGCAAGAATAGAAGGAACAAAACGACATCACAACCATCTTAGGGTACAAAAACCTGGTTCCAGCATCCCCCTATACTGCTTCAGGTGAGACTTCAGTCCGTGCTCTGTGGGTTGATGCTGAAAGAGCCAGTAGTGTATGGATTTGTTTGGCTAATTAACATTGAACTTGGGTTAGGCCCCCATAAGCCAACCACTTTGCCCTCATCATCTAGATGTTCTGCATCGGCTGTTGGGGTTGCATCTTCTTTTCTTGCATCTTTTCCATCAGGATCAGACAATCCTCTATCACATGGTCAAACTGTCTGCAATACTGACATGAAAGATGTGTGGGGTTTTGGACATCTCACGCGAAGTGTCTTACTTCACCACAGTTATAGCAAATTATCTGCCCACATCCTCTACCAACTCTGCCCCCTCTTCCTCTTCCTTGGCCTTGGAATCCTCAGAACGCTGCTCTTGCACCGTAATCTTGAGGCCAATTTTATAACTGCATTTAGTAGGTAGGGGTTCTATCCATCATTAGTTCATAACTTCTACAATGGTGTTCCTCATGACCTACAGATTTACAAAAATTGCAAAGAAACTAGTGAGGGGTTTGTACAAACTTTGGTAGTAAACGGAAATGATCAGTCACATGTTGTTCTATAACCTGAGAGATAGTGCACCATGGCATAGCTCTCGTGCTCAACCCAACATTATTCTTTGGTTTTAGGGGAACATGTCCTCCCCCAATAAGATAGTTCTAATAAACCGGGCAATGGTCCTTATCATGCCCATGGCCCTTGCATTTTAAGCACCAGACTTCAGTGTGCACCTTTAGTTGGGCTTCTTTTCCTTTCTTTAGGCTCTGCAACTCCAAGTGCATGCTTTCCAGCTGTGAGTGAATATGTTACACTCCAAGGTTTGTATCCTATATGGGCGAGGCTTCCAGCCTCATCACAATTTCTAAGGCTTCTGCTTTTATTTCTATCATGTGTTGTGGCAACGAAAATCTTAAGTGTGTTAAGAGCGACGCAATATACGAGTCTCAATGTTGGGAATCTGTAATCACCATATTAGCCTACTTGTTAGCACCTAAATCCACCTTAGGCTAAAGGAAGGCAAAATTCAGGGTAACCACAAACCACGCTCAGTCTGGTAGCTAGCCCTACCAGAATAGGAGAGGGCTCTCTCCGAGTCACACTCAGTGAATACTTAAAACGATATGGTCTGAGATGACTTACTATGAAATATAGATCTTAGTTTAGTAAGTGAATATGGATATAGGAAGCGATTTTTATGAATGACTGTGTTTCTAGGATGGTATGGGACCAACGGACAACAATGAACAGAGGATGAAATACAAAGGCACAGATTACTTCGTGAGGCAAGACAGGTCGGAAGTCTAGCAATTTAGTTTGAAATAGCATGGAATGGAGAGATTTCTTAGGAGGGTGAAAAGGGCATACGCACATGAATCCTTTTCAACAGAAGAAAGAACACTGAACATGAAACTTTCCCACAGGCAGAGCAATAAACATGAATTCTACCTTATCTTACTTAGAAAATTTCACTGGAAATGAATATGAATGAAACTATGAAACATAACGAAATACATATGAAACATAAGAGACACATTTGCTACACTCACAACCACATGAATCTCATGAAACAGAGCCGCTGCCTTTCATTAATCCTTTGTCAAAATATACAATGAAGAAATAGAGTTTCTTTCCCATAGTCTCCTAGAAGTTACACGTCAACCAACCCTTTGCAAATAGTTTGCATAAAATATATATAATGTGCCATGAGGATATAGAATTCCCAAGAGTTGGGGAGTTACTCAAATCATTACAAACTGGAGGTGGAAATCCAACCATTAGCTACAGGTGCAACGTTACAAAGATGACAAATGGCTTAGGTGACTGTTTGCCTTCCTTCGCCAATTGGATAGAAGCCAATCTAGAGTGAAAATACTTCAAAATTTGCCTTATGTGCTGAAAAAGTGAAATGTAGATGAGCGGGCCCACTTGGAGAATTCACGAATCGAAATTTCGCGAAACGGAGGTAAATTGGGCCTTTTTCCCTATATGTTCCGCGCCACTTTCTATATGCATCGCTCCCCTTTGGAGCCTATTTTGAGGCACTTTCAGGAGTCCACAATGTGCCCCAACTGTGCTTGTTAGAAAGCTTGTCCTGTCTAATTTCCAACCCAAGTGGAATTTCTGAATTTGGTGCTCATTTGCCCCTCCAAATCTTCATTCTCCTAAGACTGCTTCCTATGTGTCAAAATAGGGGCAGAGAGGCCATTGTTTGGGTGTTTTTGACCTCCTGGAGACTCGAATCATGCCCAAATTTCTAGTCCAAGCACCAATAGTCGTGATTTTTCATGCTGAATCCAAAAATGCAAGCCATTTGTCATGTGGAGCTCCCAATCATAAGCGTCGCGCCAATGGCACGACGTACAGGGAGAAAAAACCTGTGTTTTGACCAAAAAATTACCATGTGACCAAAATTGCCCCAAATTTCTTGAAATTTGTGCTGGAGGTTCACTAAGAGGCAATATGCTGGGCGACAGAAGCTTCAGCCAATATTCGAAGTTGATCTTTCTCTTTTTCCTCTTTTTCCTCTTTTGTTGCTTTGGTCAATTTTGCCTTCAAGCTCCTTATCCGAGCCTTTGCACTCATGTTCCATGCCCTGTAATTATAAACCATCCTCCTCAGTATGGTTTTGTCTCTGTCAGCCTTCTCCAATACTCTCTCCAGGTGGATGTTGATCTGCTCTAGCCAGGACTCACGATCATTGTTGATCTCTTGCTCCAAGGTAGTGACCTCGATCCTCCTTTGTTGGGCAGCTTGTTGATTCACACGGATGTTTTGCAGCTCCATCATCTCATGCTAGTCCTCAAACTATTTGTTCCTCTGCTCCAAATACCTGATGATCCATTTGGCCCTCTCCAGATTGAGCGACAAGTCTTGGATCCCCATGTTTTGCTCCTAAATAATCATCCTAAGTCGGGCACTCTCCACATATGCATCATCATCCTGAATGTTGTGTGTGGATCATGATTGTTCAAAGGTCTTTGTTTCAGCCGGATGTATACCCCAGGAAGTTTTGTACACCCCTCCACGCGGGGGGGCGCGGGGGGGACTTGTCCCCCCCG